>CALYLW010002169.1:0-64319 GCA_944989445.1 Ampullaceana balthica | reverse complement strand
GAATGTTTTATTATTTCAGTTTGTATTTAGTGTAAGTGATATAGTAAACCGCTTGAATCCATGTGAAACGTCATTGAATAAATTGTCAGCAATCGAAGATTTAAGTTGAACTTTTATTTAAAGTTGCACGCTTTGATGTGACGTCACAGTTGTTGAAAACAACAACACCCCCTACCTCCACCCTCGTCACACATCGTCAGAAATTTGTGACTCCCCTTCCCCCAGATGCATGACGTCATTTATGGACGGCCCTTAAAAAGGGCGGCAAATAGGAGACCGCCCCGGGCGGAAAAAAGTTCTAGCTACCCCACTGTAACTAACAGTATTGATTATTTTCAAACATTTGCAGACTGAATCTGTCTTAACTCAACTTTGCTTCATAACCCTGTGAGAGGGGAAAAGTCTGGTCACCGATTCGCTTGACCGAGCTCAGCGTGACACGTAAAATGTAAACAAAAGCGCCCCGTTGCTTCGATGGGTCGCCTCAACGCGTCAACTCAAACTTTCACGTGGAAAAAAAACAATAACAAACAGTGAATTTGAATTACATACCTCATATAAGGACAAACTAAAAATGCATTAATTTAATTACGGTACGTTCGATCGATCTGAAATTTTGATACGATGCATTGTTAGTTCAGACGGGTCCGTGTGCTAAATTTCAGCTCGATCGGATCACGGAAAGTGGGTCATTTTTGACTTTTGTTTTTCCGCCCGCCCGCCCATGAGATGACGACAGACAGAGAGACAGAGAGAGACGGCGGTGAAGTTAAGATAAGGGATTTAAAAATAGCTGTAAAAACAAAGTTTTTGACTATAAATCCCTTATATATGAGACATAACTAAAAGTAGTGATTATGTTAAAAGCGTGTCCTTTTTTTAAAAAAAGATTTTTTAAATATTTAATTATTAAGTCTACATTTTCAATTTTAAAAACAGCAGAGTGATGTCCCTTAGCGTTAGGCAACAGTCATACTTGAGGGTACATCTATGTAGTATTACGAGTGAAACGATTACTTTGTATTTCATTGGAGTCTATGTGTTATTTCTTTTGCTCCTTTATTTTTAGAAATGAATATCCAGTTTTTTGCAGTTATGTTGTACTATATACGACCCGCGGCGTAGCATACGCCGTACACTTACTCATAGATAGTGCAAAGAAAAAAAAGGCGGAGGAGGCGAACAGACACAAACAGTAGCACGAACAAATGGGAAAAACGTGAGTGAATTTTGGTTGATCGCCGAAGCATTTTTGGGAAGTATTTCGGATATCGCAACAAATTCTGCTTTGTCACCATATTCTCCTGAAGTATTCATGTACTGAGCGTATTGTTGAGGAGAGTGTATGACTACGTTTCCGTCCCTGAGAACAACGGAGAGCTCGTCACCGAAGTTATCCCAATGTTGAGAAATAAATATTACAGCTATGTAGTCAAGTTGAAGAGCGTCAACTTCGTCTATGATCTTTTACCAGAAACATGCGACTGATAGAAACAGACAGTTTCCTGATGAAGGAATAGGTATAACATGGAACGAAGCTTTTTTCGGGAAATACATGCGAATCGGTGTTTATATTCGCTAAGAAATGCGCGGGCAGAAACATTTTTTTAAAAATTTTAAACAATAATTGTTGCCGCTGGGGCTCGAGCCTAAGACCTTCCGCATGTCAAGCGGATGTAATTATCAATACACTACCAAATACATGTACTCTGTGCAGGAACAACGAAAGAGAATGTAAAAAGCATTGCTGGTCTCAAGACATGCCCCACCCCTCCACTACATTCGCTTGCCAACCGTTAACTGTCATTAGTTGACACCAGCGAAGGTCATTCGTCATGCTTTCTTGCACATGCTCCTTTAGATCAAATATATATATATAGATTATTAAATAACTAAATACGACCCATGGTGTAGCTTACCCCGCTGCTTTGCCTAAAGGTAGTGCAGAAAAAGGAGAGGGGAGAACGGACACAAACAGCAGCACGAAGAAATGAGGGACGCGGTGGTCGAGTGGCAGCGCACTGGACTGTCGTACCGATGGTCACGGGTTCGAATCCGTGTGAAGGCAAGGGTTTGTTCCCGGGGCCTAGGGCGTCCCTGAGTCACCCCTGGGTCCGAACCCTGGGTACCTAACACACAGTTAGGCGGCTGGGTAATGCGTGGAACCCACAAAAGCCGTGGCCTGTGAGCGCTGCATCACTTGCCAAACAGATCATCTGTCATGGTCTGTGGACGCCACTATCTTCTGCATAGAAGGAGCGTCTGTATAGATAAGACGAAGACGAACAATGTGATTGAACGCAAGACACATTCCTTGTCACGAGACATGACCCAGGGCGCCCCCCCCTTTTACACCACGTTATCTTGCCAACCATAAACTTTTGTCTAAACTAGCGAGGGTTGTTCTTCCTGCTTATCAGCTCACGATTTGTGCTTGTCCTAATTTCTGGTGAATTATAGATGATATTATGGACTCAATGGTAAGATTGTTTGCAATGTATCTGTAGTTTGAATCACATTATTGGTGTAGTATATCTTTAAATACATTTAATGTTAAAGGTATCCTATTTCTAGGCGTGATAATGGTGAATATCCCACTTTACTTAAAATTGGAATATGTGCTGAAATAACGATGATACAGACGCGTGGGTTTCATTCGAGCTTTAAGTTTTTAAATATTTAAAATATTTAGTTTACAGCTACTCTTCATAAGATTTATTTTAAATACAAAGTAACAAAATTCAGGTAGATTGTTGAAATGAAACTACAAAAACAAGTATTATATATTCAACTTTAAGATTTCAAAAAATTTAAAAAAGAAATACATAAAAAAGAAAGAATTATGTCCCTTGATACAAAAAATGTTAAAACGATTTGTTACTGTTAAATTGACGCCACGATAATATAATGTCTAGACAACTGAAATTAATTTCAGAATTGTTAAGTGGGACAATATTAAATAAATTATTCTATTCACTAACGACCGAAAACGTTTAATATCGGTTCATTTCATTATGATTGCTTTCTTTCATTTCAATGATGTGCTATTATCTTATCTACAACTAGCTTGTGCTGCGGCGCCCACTTTTTTTAGGGCGCCTACGGCCCCCACCTTTTTCAAAAGAACAACTAACGTGTCCTTGTATGATAAATACGTAATATTAAACTTCCTTAAATGTACACAAAGTAATTTATAATAGAGGTTGTAGGGCGCCGCGCCCACTTTTTTTTTGTTGTTATTTTCAAAAGCCCAAGTAACTTATCCTGGTAAGATAAATAAGTAGTATTCCTGAAATGTACACAAAGTATTACTATGATATTTTTTATAGTGCTTATCACCACACGATTTTTTAACTGCACGTCGCGTCTGTCCTGTCCATAAAGCTACTAATTTTAGAAAGCAGCACACCAAATTACTACATCAAAACAAAAAATAACTCTTTGAGTAAGTCAGCACTGTTCACAACACAAATGCTGACGTCAAAGGTTCGTGCGTTGTTTGGTTAATGTTAATCTGGAAACCAAAATGATTATGATTTTTAATTCTATATTTTCAATTTTTTTAAAAAGCAGAGTGATGTCCCTTAGCGTTAGGCCACAGTCATAATTGAGGGTAAATCTATTTAAGATCGCACAATTTTATGTGGAACGTTTGAAAAGAGTTATTTTTGTTGCGATAATTTTGGTTCGCTGCTATCTAAATTAGTAGCGTCACGGACAGGACAGACGGGACGTGACTTACATAGCAAATTATGTATGTTGATTCCACGTAGCCAATATTGTTCTCTTGTCAACACCTGACATATTCGATGAAAGCGTTATTCTCATTAGTTCATTATTTGACACGGTTCAAATGATCTCGTAATCTTACAATGTTCAAATGATCTCGTAATCTTACAATGTTCAAATGATCTCGTAATCTTACAATGTTCAAATGATCTCGTAATCTTACAATGTTCAAATGATCTCGTAATCTTACAATGTTCAAATGATCTCGTAATCTTACAATGTTCAAATGATCTCGTAATCTTACAATGTTCAAATGACCTCAATATCGGACATCGCTTCGATGATAAACTCTTGGAATGCTTGGACACTCTTCATAACTACATTACGATATCACGCACTCTTTTCTCATTAGGTCGATAGTGTCTTCACTTCTTTTAGAGTAACTTTTACATATAGACTATTATATAGGACCTAAGACTCTTTCTCACTCTCTCCCTTTCTCATTCTCCTCTCTTTAATTCTCTAACTCCCTTTAACATTTTCTCTCTCAGCCCTCACTATCTATTCTTTCTCCCACACTCGTTTACCCACGCTAAAACTAACTTTCCACTCCTATTTCTGCAGTGACACAGAGAATGACTAAGTGCCAATGGAAACAACTAACTTGTGTTAACCGATGTGCTGTTATTTTATACTTTGTTAATGCTATCTTAGAACTGCATCAAAGAATGCAACACAATTCAATCCTAACTTTGTACTCTCTATAACACAACAAGAATTATAGCTCAACTATTTTTTGTCTTCGACATTATCAATCACCGAATGACCGTCCCTGAGTTTGATGCATGTTGATAAACAGGAAGCTTACCTCCCTTGGCAGGGAAGATAAATGTATTTATTAAAAATTGTCCTCCCTTTGGCATGTATCTTCACCGCGCAGTTCGAAATAGCTTTTAGTTTTCTACGAATTTAGGGAAATTTTAAACAAACTTTCACGTTTAAAACTAATTTGATCGCCGCTAATCACTTTACTTACATGCATGTAGAATTTTTTTTTACAAAACTTTTTTATAAATGTTATTGATATAATGTGATGTATATGTTTATTGTCTTAGAATGAAAGAAATACGTTCAATATGTAACATGTCCTGGGTAAGTCTGTAACTGATTCGTGTCGACAGAAGATGTCATGTCCTGTCAAATGTAAATGCCATGTCCTATTCCTCTCATTCCTGCATCAAATCACGTGATTTTCGTGTAACATAGAAATAAAAGTGTGTTCCAAGTGACACCAGAGGTGTTATACGAACGGTGTGTTACGTCTCTTATCAAGGACTGTTGTTATGTGTCAGCCCTAGAAGGACATGAAGAGGTCGTTAAGACCAGACTATAATTGGGTGACGTAACCTGATGACTCACATGTTCACTCCTATTACGGATGTGTTGTTTCTATTTCCCAACTGAGCAATTATTTAGTTGTGATCGTACGAACTTTTCTTTGCGATCGGTGGAAGCTCGTCAAGAGAGAGGGAGAGAGAGAGAGAGACGGTGGGAAAAAGAGATAGAGAGATGAGAGAGGGAGAGAGATGAGAGAGAATAAATATGTTAACCAATGTGGACAGTGAGATAAGGTAGGAGATGTTACCTGTGTTAGGATAAGGTAGGAGATGTTACCTGTGTTAGGATAAGGTAGGAGATGTTACCTGTGTTAGGATAAGGTAGGAGATGTTACTTGTGTTAGGATAAGGTAGGAGATGTTACCTGTGTTAGGATAAGGTAGGAGATGTTACCTGTGTTAGGATAAGGTAGGAGATGTTACCTGTGTTAGGATAAGGTAGGAGATGTTACCTGTGTTAGGATAAGGTAGGAGATGTTACCTGTGTTAGGATAAGGTAGGAGATGTTACCTGTGTTAGGATAAGGTAGGAGATGTTACCTGTGTTAGGATAAGGTAGGAGATGTTACCTGTGTTAGGATAAGGTAGGAGATGTTACCTGTGTTAGGATAAGGTAGGAGATGTTACCTGTGTTAGGAGCATAATCCCCAATGTAACGCTTGGTGATGTAGCGGACTGCAAAAGCTGAGGAGAAAGAAACAAGAACTGGGAGTCAAGAGCTGAACAAAAGAGTTTGTTACTTTGTTAGTTTTTTAGTTAATTTGTTAGTTTGTATCACAGAGTCTGGAGCTTATTGCTGTATAGAATTTATTTTCATTATTCTGTGTAATTGATTCACGTATTTTACATTTCTAGATGGTAATGATTTACTGAAAATTATGTTCATATTTATTGTTGGAATATTTATTAAATAATCACAATTGTTCTGTCTCTGATATTAATGCCGAGTAATTTGAACCTGTTATTCCTTATAGACCAACAAACAGCTACAAATTGTCTTATTGGTTCCTAAAATCTGACGTCGCAACACTGAGTTTTTTAACATCTGAAGTCACATCTCTATGATTTGTTAATATTTAACGTCAAACCTTTGGGTTTGTAAACGTCTAAGGTCACAAATCTGACCTTCTTAAACATTAATCGTCACCACTTCTGGGTTTAACCCCAATCACAGAATCCTTTCACTCGTCTTTCAGTCCATTATTTGTGTCCCCACCAGCGTCAGTCTGATAGAATCACTTGTGTGACCTTTGAACTTTTGACATTTTCAGAAGCAAGCTCAGACGAGGGGGGTGGGTGTGTCGGGGAAAGAGACTTCCTTATCGTCAAAGGCAGAACCTCCAATTGAGCTGTGGAACCGTTGATACGCTCTCGGAGAGTGGATCGGGAAGATCCGGACACCGCCTTCTAACTGACCACAAACAACTTAGGAAATATTGTGACGTCATCGCTGAACAGTGTTTTTTTTTCCCTATGTTTACTGTACGAACTGGAGTTTATAGAATTTCAACTGCTCCATTGGATCAATGTTTACTCAAACAAAGTTGTTTCTGTTAGCTGTCATTCTCCACATACAGCCATGTGACGGTGGCTAGCTGTCAGTCTCCACATACAGCCATGTGACGGTGGCTAGCTGTCAGTCTCCACATACAGCCATGTGACGGTGGCTAGCTGTCAGTCTCCACATACAGCCATGTGACGGTGGCTAGCTGTCAGTCTCCACATACAGCCATGTGACGGTGGCTAGCTGTCAGTCTCCACATACAGCCATGTGACGGTGGCTAGCTGTCAGACTCCACATACAGCCATGTGACGGTGGCTAGCTGTCAGTCTCCACATACAGCCATGTGACGGTGGCTAGCTGTCAGTCTCCACATACAGCCATGTGACGGTGGCTAGCTGTCAGTCTCCACATACAGCCATGTGACGGTGGCTAGCTGTCAGTCTCCACATACAGCCATGTGACGGTGGCTAGCTGTCAGACTCCACATACAGCCATGTGACTGTGGCTAGCTGTCAGTCTCCACATACAGCCATGTGACTGTGGCTAGCTGTCAGTCTACACATACAGCTATGTGACTGTGGCTAGCTGTCAGTCTACACATACAGTTATGTGACTGTGGCTAGCTGTCAGTCTACACATACAGTTATGTGACTGTGGCTAGCTGTCAGTCTACACATACAGTTATGTGACTGTGGCTAGCTGTCAGTCTACACATACAGTTATGTGACTGTGGCTAGCTGTCAGTCTACACATACAGTTATGTGACTGTGGCTAGCTGTCAGTCTACACATACAGTTATGTGACTGTGGCTAGCTGTCAGTCTACACATACAGTTATGTGACTGTGGCTAGCTGTCAGTCTACACATACAGTTATGTGACTGTGGCTAGCTGTCAGTCTACACATACAGTTATGTGACTGTGGCTAGCTGTCAGTCTACACATACAGTTATGTGACTGTGGCTAGCTGTCAGTCTACACATACAGTTATGTGACTGTGGCTAGCTATCAGTCTGCACATACAGTTATGTGACTGTGGCTAGCTGTCAGTCTACACATACAGTTATGTGACTGTGGCTAGCTGTCAGTCTACACATACAGCTATGTGACTGTGGCTAGCTGTCAGTCTACACATACAGCTATGTGACTGTGGCTAGCTGTCAGTCTACACATACAGCTATGTGACTGTGGCTAGATGTCAGTCTACACATACAGTTATGTGACTGTGGCTAGCTGTCAGTCTACACATACAGTTATGTGACTGTGGCTAGCTGTCAGTCTACACATACAGTTATGTGACTGTGGCTAGCTGTCAGTCTACACATACAGTTATGTGACTGTGGCTAGCTGTCAGTCTACACATACAGTTATGTGACTGTGGCTAGCTGTCAGTCTACACATACAGTTATGTGACTGTGGCTAGCTGTCAGTCTACACATACAGTTATGTGACTGTGGCTAGCTGTCAGTCTACACATACAGTTATGTGACTGTGGCTAGCTGTCAGTCTACACATACAGTTATGTGACTGTGGCTAGCTGTCAGTCTACACATACAGTTATGTGACTGTGGCTAGCTGTCAGTCTACACATACAGTTATGTGACTGTGGCTAGCTGTCAGTCTACACATACAGTTATGTGACTGTGGCTAGCTATCAGTCTGCACATACAGTTATGTGACTGTGGCTAGCTGTCAGTCTACACATACAGTTATGTGACTGTGGCTAGCTGTCAGTCTACACATACAGCTATGTGACTGTGGCTAGCTGTCAGTCTACACATACAGCTATGTGACTGTGGCTAGCTGTCAGTCTACACATACAGCTATGTGACTGTGGCTAGATGTCAGTCTACACATACAGGTGTGTGACTGTGGCTAGCTGTCAGTCTCCACATACAGCTATGTGACTGTGGCTAGCTGTCAGTCTACACATACAGCTATGTGACTGTGGCTAGCTGTCAGTCTACACATACAGGTGTGTGACTGTGGCTAGCTGTAAGTCTACACATACAGTTATGTGACTGTGGCTAGCTGTCAGTCTACACATACAGTTATGTGACTGTGGCTAGCTGTCAGTCTACACATACAGTTATGTGACTGTGGCTAGCTGTCAGTCTACACATACAGTTATGTGACTGTGGCTAGCTGTCAGTCTACACATACAGTTATGTGACTGTGGCTAGCTGTCAGTCTACACATACAGTTATGTGACTGTGGCTAGCTGTCAGTCTACACATACAGTTATGTGACTGTGGCTAGCTATCAGTCTGCACATACAGTTATGTGACTGTGGCTAGCTGTCAGTCTACACATACAGTTATGTGACTGTGGCTAGCTGTCAGTCTACACATACAGCTATGTGACTGTGGCTAGCTGTCAGTCTACACATACAGCTATGTGACTGTGGCTAGCTGTCAGTCTACACATACAGCTATGTGACTGTGGCTAGATGTCAGTCTACACATACAGGTGTGTGACTGTGGCTAGCTGTCAGTCTCCACATACAGCTATGTGACTGTGGCTAGCTGTCAGTCTACACATACAGCTATGTGACTGTGGCTAGCTGTCAGTCTACACATACAGGTGTGTGACTGTGGCTAGCTGTCAGTCTACACATACAGGTGTGTGACTTAGCTAGCTGTCAGTCTCCACATACAGCTATGTGACTGTGGCTAGCTGTCAGTCTCCACATACAGCTATGTGACTGTGGCTAGCTGTCAGTCTCCACATACAGTCATGTGACTGTGGCTAGCTGTCAGTCTACACATACAGCTATGTGACTGTGGCTAGCTGTCAGTCTCCACATACAGCTATGTGACTGTGGCTAGCTGTCAGTCTACACATACAGCTATGGGACTGTGGCTAGCTGTCAGTCTCCACATACAGCTATGGGACTGTGGCTAGCTGTCAGTCTCCACATACAGATATGGGACTGTGGCTAGCTGTCAGTCTCCACATACAGATATGGGACTGTGGCTAGCTGTCAGTCTCCACATACAGATATGGGACTGTGGCTAGCTGTCAGTCTCCACATACAGATATGGGACTGTGGCTAGCTGTCAGTCTCCACATACAGATATGGGACTGTGGCTAGCTGTCAGTCTCCACATACAGATATGGGACTGTGGCTAGCTGTCAGTCTCCACATACAGATATGGGACTGTGGCTAGCTGTCAGTCTCCACATACAGATATGGGACTGTGGCTAGCTGTCAGTCTCCACATACAGATATGGGACTGTGGCTAGCTGTCAGTCTCCACATACATATATGGGACTGTGGCTAGCTGTCAGTCTCCACATACATATATGGGACTGTGGCTAGCTGTCAGTCTCCACATACATATATGGGACTGTGGCTAGCTGTCAGTCTCCACATACAGATATGGAATTATATAGAGTGTTGGAAATGTCTGAAATGTCTGTAAGCAATGATTGAATTATGTAAGTATACCACATGGAATTTTGTCTCTCATCACCTAATCATTCCTTGCCTAATATTCAACAAGTCTCAGCCACCAAAGATAGTTTTACTTGGTATGTGTCAATAAGACCCGAAGCTAACGTAACTCAATTAGACTACGTGCAGTATAAGTGAGACTAGAATATTGAGGCAATAAGACCAAGTGTTTGATACAACTCATACATGATGACGTATATTATGTTCAAATCTCATACAACACCGACAAAGGCTAAATTCTCTTACAAATTGGTACAACACCGATAAAGGCTAAATTCTCTTACAAATTTGTACAACACCGACAAAGGCTAAATTCTCTTACAAATGGGTACAACACCGACAAAGGCTAGCTAAATTCTCTTACAAATTGGTACAACACCGACAAAGGCTAAATTCTCTTACAAATTGGTACAACACCGACAAAGGCTAAATTCTCTTACAAATTGGTACAACACCGACAAAGGCTAAATTCTCTTACAAATTGGCACAACACCGACAAAGGCTAAATTCTCTTACAAATTGGTACAACACCGACAAAGGCTAAATTCTCTTACAAATTGGCACAACACCGACAAAGGCTAAATTCTCTTACAAATTGGTACAACACCGACAAAAGCTAAATTCTCTTACAAATTGGCACAACACCGACAAAGGCTAAATTCTCTTACAAATTGGTACAACACCGACAAAGGCTAAATTCTCTTACAAATTGGCACAACACCGATAAAGGCTAAATTCTCTTACAAATTGGTACAACACCGACAAAGGCTAAATTCTCTTACAAATTGGCACAACACCGACAAAGGCTAAATTCTCTTACAAATTGGTACAACACCGACAAAAGCTAAATTCTCTTACAAATTGGCACAACACCGACAAAGGCTAAATTCTCTTACAAATTGGTACAACACCGACAAAGGCTAAATTCTCTTACAAATTGGTACAACACTGAATATATCTAACTTCTCTTACTAACCCCGTCAACTCTGTTGAAGTTGGTGTCCGACCCCGAGACAGCTAAGAACTGTCATCATTGAATCACTAGTCAACATTCATCAACGCACCTTTATAAATGTACGGAAATCTCCACATTGGCAATGTTTGTCTTTTGTTTCGAGATTAATCTCGATCTGGTATTTTATATATTCGTCTATGATATCTCATTAAAGAGTTTCGTCTTTCTGGTCTAAGAACAAAATGGATTATGTTAGACGTTTGTGAATGTGATTACTTCCCCTTTCTTGCGCTCTTTGTGTGCCTTTGATGACTGAAGAGCGCTCGTAAAGGGGTGATTACTCTCATTTATCTGCTCTGAAGTGGAGCCTCGTTTCCAAACACGAATTTTATTGGCTTATATGTCTGGTTTATGTGATTAGTGCGCATGTGCAGATTACCTTCTTGACCTTAAAATATATATCTAAGAGAATACGTCTGATGAAAAGAAACCGCTTCCTTTTTCCTAAATTATGGTTAACGTTTGCTTTTCTCTGATACATTTCTCTCCAGATGGCTTTGACCTTAACTACAATTTATTTTTATTTCTGGTGCACGGATAAGACCGTGTTTTCATACAGCACCAAATAATTCAAACCAAGGAACAAGTCTCCCACTGTGCTCCTATGGCGGATTAAGATGAACGGGCTAAAGCCAGGGGTCCCCGATGATTTAGGGGCCCCCAAATTTAGTATATTTTATAATAAAGATGGACAAATATTTACACGAATCGCTGAAAATAGGATAAATTAAATAAATTAATAAAATCGTATCTATTGTTATGAATCTGATCTCTATTCCGATACAATAGTCTTAAAATAGTAATCAAAAAACAAGATTTGATTGGCTCACAAAGAGAAATTATTAAAGAATATCACTTACATATCTTAAATTCACAAATTTTCGTCGAGCTCTGGTGGTCTAATCGGATATATATAGGCTTTTGGCGCAAGCGTTCGGGGGATCGATCCCCCGGTGGGGTGAGGCATTTTTTTAAAATTATGTATTTTTATTTTTTAAATTGTCTTTTACAGTCAATTTTACGATACCGGCAAACAGTTATTTCTTCGTGTTCAGTTTTTCATGAATAATCTATTTGGCTGAATAGTTACAAGTTACAGTCGTTTATTAGCTGCTGCAATCATTTTATCTAAAGGTACCCTGGCTGGTTAGGGCCCCAGTTTGAATTGCAGCCAGGGGCCCCGTGCAGTCTTAATCCGCCCCTGCTGTGCTCTCATAGAATGTTCCAGGAAATAAACGATAAATACCCAACATCGAAACCAGTCATTAAACACTAAGTACAGTTACACATTTGCACACATGACCTAGGACACTAGGGGCAGATAACTGTTTACTCCACAAACTGTTTGGTGCTGAAGTCTGCATGGGGACACCACTCCAAATAGAGTTAAAATAATTTCAATGCATGGCTTATTCAAAACTACAAATGAATTATTTTTTTTAATTTAAAATATGCGTAAGTGGCTCTTTGTTGAAAATAATGTTCAGACGATAAAACTGTTTCAAATCTTTATTTATAATTTGTCTTTTTTATTTTATTTTGAAAGACTTTCATCCACGAGTCCACATTATTTTAGTTAACGACAAATATCCTTGAGTTTGAGCGTTACATGTCTGTTCAAGTGTGTGTGTGTAAATTTACATAAATAAGACAACTGTCTCAAATAATTCCATGAATACATGATATATTAAGTATTAGCATGTAACAACTTTAAAGTTTTATGAAACTCTCTAGTGCCTGTTCGAACGAATGGTTTTAAAGTAGTTGTTTATAAAGATTTATTTCGGCACTGCCCTGAAGTGACCTGCTTGCCCGTGTCACCACAGATAAACTTGACCTTGATCATGTTGACAGGTGCCAGCAGTGCACAGAAGATCGTGGCAGCCAAATGTTGCAGTGACACGCCCATCTTGATGCGTCACTTCCGGCCATGAGACTAAATGATCTCTTCGACTAGAGAGGGTAATACTAACATGCCCCCCGCTTTGACGTCACAATAAACCGTTGAGATAGGGATTGTAGTAGTAAATATTTCACTTTGCCCAGGTATAGGTGTGTGTGTGGGGTCTGTGTTGTCAAGAGAGTACGAAATAAATTGACAGGTTCGATTATCTGGCCCAGGAGGCAGATAGTATTCTAATGTTCGATTACTTGGGCCATGATTCGGATGGTATTCTAATGTTAGATTACTTGGGCCATGATTCGGATGGTATTCTAATGTTAGATTACTTGGGCCATGAGTCGGATGGTATTCTAACGTTAGATTACTTGGGCCATGAGTTGGATGGTATTCTAATGTTAGATTACTTGGGCCAGGGGTCGGATGGTATTCTAATGCTAGTTACTTGGGCCATGAGTCGTATGGTATTTTAATGATCGATTACCTGGCCCAGGAGGCAGATAGTATTCTAATGCTAGTTACTTGGGCCAGGAGTCGGGTGGTATTCTGTATTTGCAAGACAGTTCAAGCCATTGAGCCATAAATAATTCTGCGATACTGTTCTTACTGAGTTGTGTAATGAACGGGTATTCGATCGTAACTCTCCTAGTTTAAGAACTGATTAAGCTCAACCTGCAAGATTCAGGTGCATGATGCAATCAATACTTTCAGTTGGCGCAATGAAATCGATTTAAGATCAACCGCACGTGCACAGATATTCGTAGACAAGCTTCTAGAATGTTAGACGGTGTTATGTTGGAATCTTGTTAATAGACTCTTAAACCACATGAAGTGATATAACACAGACTCCTAAACCATATGAAGTGACATAACACAGACTCCTAAACCATATGAAGTGACATAACACAGACTCCTAAGCCATATGAAGTGACATAACAGTCAAAGCGCCGGTCAATGGAAATGAAAGAATCTCCAAACATCACGTGACCAGCTCTAATCATTTCTTACCCCGTGAGACAGTTTCCGGTTTGTGTCGGAGTTGTGAAGATGACCCTCTTACGAGTCAGACAAATTGGACTGATTTATATTATTTGTATTTTCATTACTGTTTTTGCTATTTAATTTACTTTCAAATAAATTTAAAGTACGTTAAATTCTAACACTAGTAAACTTCAATAACAGTAACGAGCGAAATACCCGTGCTATTCTACGGGGTAGACACAATTAAAAAATAACTTTATTTGGTTTTGGGTCTCAAATTCCCCTTAAAAATGAGTGTAAATGCATAATTAAATTATGTTAGTGACAAATCCAACCCCTTCTTTATAAAAATCACGATATGTGTGTCGAGAAAATAGAAAGTATGATGAATTTAAATATTACCCATCAATGTTGGAATTTCTGCTGTAAGGACGCATGCTTTTTTTGTATATGCTCCACCAGAATATCATAGGTCCTTAACAGTTATACAAATCTAATGGGCAATGCTCAATTTATTTTCGCAAGAATTTTTTTTTAAATATCTTTCCATATGATCCCTTCGGCTTTAGGAAAATGCTCTCAAAAACACCAATTTCATTTTATAGTTTAAGCATGAAATTAGCTCAAGACGAATAGGATATTGTTTGAGCCAGATAATATTTATGTGAATATTTATGCTTAGTGGAGGGAGGAAATCGGGTTTATTGGTTTAAAAGACACATTTTCTTTTCACATGAATAATATCATAAAAACAATATTGTTGTTTTTTTTAAATTCTGAGAGATTGATTTTCTAATAAATTATTATGTCATTATAAATGACTTCCCATTCTTTTCTTCTAGTATTAACAAAGCAATAAATAGACAGATACTTGTTCCACTAAAATAAAGGATTACTTTTCTTTGTATTTATATTTAAGCCTTTTTTCATTGTAGCATTTTTAGCTTATAAAATGACATATTTAAGGCTTTAATATACAACATAATATATTTGTCGGCATTTCATATTAAATCAGAATAGTTATTTAAAAAAAATTGTTTTCAAGAAAGTGTATACAGTTTAAAATAAAACTCCCATTTAGTAAACCACATGATCTGCCTTTGAAATCAGTCTTTATACAAAACTTTATCCTCGATGCATCATATTGCTCAAATAAAATCAAGCTGTTATGTCACAATATCAGCTGCTGTTATTGCATTTTTTCGCCAGAACACGCACTTTTTGAAGCTAGAACCTATATATGAGACGTAATACCCGCGATATGTCTTTACACTAAATGTATACGTTAAAGAACCGTACAGTTTATACGCGAATTGTGTACCAAGCAACCGCATTGTTCTAGAAATTTAACTGAATTTTTATTTTCATGAATGTTTTACCTTTCGTTAGCTCTTAAATACATTTCTTAGTAAAACTTTTTTTATGGGGAAAGCTGTCCAAAACCTTATTTCTATTTTCAGTCTAGTCATGACCTTTGACCTTAGTCAAACAAAGGGGATATTTTTTAATGATTCAGATATTATTTATGTGAATTTTAATGCTTGAGTAAGGTATGCATGGGTTTTGCTTTGTTTTAAAGAAACATTTTGAATGTCAAGGTCTGTGCTTAAAATTTACCCTGCTGGTTTAGCTTAATTTATGCAAAAGGTATAAAAACAGTTGCTAAGCTATAGTGCTTACGTCACCCAGGGTTGGGCGATATTATTGACTCCTACCCCCACCAATAAATGGTGCATTTCAAAAGGTCAGAAAGTTGCCACTCAATATAAAAATAACTGTTCCACCTATTACCAACACTCTTAGATCCGTGCAAATAACTCATATATATCATCCATTTTCGTCTATAAAAGTAAAAGTACCGAAAATATTTTTTCAATCCATCTATTTCCCTGTGGCAGTTTATGGAGCAATCGTACCAGGAAAAAAAATCACGTAAACTATTTAAGCACCGAAGGAAAATAAATCTCCCACCTAAGAATCATTGGCATTGCTTTCATCACTAATCACTTGCTTCATGCATTTTTCTATTTATAAATATAACTTACCTAGCATGTTTAACTTAATTTATGCAAAAAGAATATTAACAGTGGCTAAGCTATAGTGTTTGGTATCTGTTCTCACTCATGTGCTTTCTTTCTCTGATGCATTGAATACATTATTAGTATTTGATTATTTATGACTAACTTTTAAAATGTCATATACATAAAGTATTTAAATTCAGCATATAAAGGATATAACGAAAAGTGGTAAAATGATACTGTGTATTTAAAAATAAAGAAAATAATAGTATATTTAAAAAAAAATAATATTACGCTAAAAAAAACAATGACTATGGTTTGTAAAACAAAAATGTTAGGTAGATTAACGTTGAACATAAATGTAGACATCTGAAGAAAGATCAAAACAACTAAATTTTTCTAACGGCTGGTTAAAATACATCTCGAAAATACACAAAGAAAACAGTGTAAAGATGTAATTTGCAAATTAATAGTAATTCTGTATTTTTTTAAAAAACATAAATACGTAGTCTTCTTAGAGGCGCAACATTATCAGACATAAAAATAAACCGTTTCATCACATTTAGTTCACAACAAACACACACACACACACACACACAGATGGATTGCAATATTTAAAAATCACATTGAAATATCCGTGGCTCTTTTTACTTGTTTCCTTTTTACAAATTAATTAATATGAGCTTAAACTATGACGTCACGTCACATTATTTTATGGCGAGAAACTCCGTCTTGTTAATCTCGACACCAAAATGTTTATTATTTTACGTCTTAATATTCAATAATTTATTTTATTTTCGGGAGTTACCCCGCATAGCGAGCACCCACAGATGCTCTTAGGCGCTATATATATATAGGGATAATCAATATACACAATTCCCGTTGTTTGTATGGATGTAATGCTGTTAGGTGGCGCTGCGAATGGATGTAATGCTGTTAGGTGGCGCTGCGATCGATTTTGTTTTATAGTGCTACTAATTTTAGAAATTTTACTGCACCAAAAATAACACTTTTCGAAAGGTCCGCATAAAATTGTTCAATATGATAATAAATTAATCAAATAAAAATGAATAAAATAAATGAAAGTTCTGGTTTATGTTATTTTTTAATCTGATGTGTATTTATTTTGAAAACTTCCGTCATTTTTTACGGGTGATACACTAGTAATAATAATAATTTAATACTTTGTATACCTCAGTCCCCAAGCCATACAGCAGATGACTGCTGCACAAACCGTGAGTTTTGTATCTGTTGGAATCTTTATTTACCAATTTGAAATGAACTCAATCCCTTCAAAGGGGTGAACGGACAGACCTCCAGGGGTAAACAAATGCTGGCACCCCCATGTCCTACAATGTAAACAAAGAAGCGGGTCACGTGTTATGGCTATCATCGTCTTCAAAATCTGGCAAGTATTATCTTCCCTGTAATCCAAGGCTCGGTATCTAATCTTTGAAATTTTTAAATAAACACCGAAGATGTGTCAGATAAATCGTGACGGGGGGTACGGGTTGTGAGGGGGGGGGGTCCACAACAGCCTGGCTATCTACAGAAACTATTCTCAGAGAGAGTGAGGGGGTGTGAGGGGAGGGGTTGTGAGGGGGGGGTGGTCACAACAGCCTGGCTATCTACAGAAGCCCCGTAGACGACTGTAAACATGGCTGCTTACATCCAGAAGTGCTTTTATTCAAAGTTCCTCACACCTTTTGACCCTAAATACATTTTTTTAAATGGCTGAGAGCGTTTTTCACATTTCGGGCGAGAGTTCAATTGAAATCTTCTCATTTTAAAGTGTTTTGCCTTTTCTCGAACTGTCTTTAGATTGTGTTTTTTTGTTGTTGTTTTTTTTTAAAAACATTTTCACCCAATACTTATCATCACGTGGTCTAAATCGGTAAAACCTGTTTTATGAACAGTAGTTTTAATTTCTCTCCTAAATTAAATAAATAGTTGCCCCCATGGTTTTGTAGTCGCCCTACAGTTCTGTAGTGGCCCCCATGATTCTGTAGTTTCTCTAATAATTCTGAAGTTGCCCCAATATTTCTATAGTTGCCCCATAATTCTATAATATATCCAATAATTCGGTAGTTGCCCCCATATTTCTGTAGTTGCCCCACTTCTAAGAAACGTTATCTGGTGATAAACCTCTGTGTCGCACACAACAGATAACTCTTGCCGACCTTTGATTGATGGAGTGCTGGTCCTTAAGTACAGACAACCTCAGTCATGGAGTCATTCCAGGGGTGAGAACTCAATCCGCAAATTTCTTAGAGATTGCCAGAAATCATAATCCAGGGAAATATAATTCTACAAATGTCATAGGTGGTCTAAGTGTGTGTCATAGGTGGTCTAAGTGTGTGTCATAGGTGGCCTGTGTGTCATAGGTGGCCTGTGTGTCATAGGTGGTCTAAGTGTGTGTCATAGGTGGCCTGTGTGTCATAGGTGGCCTGTGTGTCATAGGTGGTCTAAGTGTGTGTCATAGGTGGTCTAAGTGTGTGTCATAGGTGGCCTGTGTGTCATAGGTGGCCTGTGTCATAGGTGGCCTGTGTGTCATAGGTGGTCTAAGTGTGTGTCATAGATGGTCTGTGTGTCATAGGTGGCCTGTGTGTCATAGGTGGTCTAAGTGTGTGTCATAGGTGGCCTGTGTGTCATAGGTGGCCTGTGTGTCATAGGTGGCCTGTGTGTCATAGGTGGTCTAAGTGTGTGTCATAGGTGGTCTAAGTGTGTGTCATAGGTGGTCTGTGTGTCATAGGTGGTCTAAGTGTGTGTCATAGGTGGTCTAAGTGTGTGTCATAGGTGGTCTAAGTGTGTGTCATAGGTGGTCTAAGTGTGTGTCATAGGTGGTCTAAGTGTGTGTCATAGGTGGCCTGTGTGTCATAGGTGGTCTAAGTGTGTGTCATAGGTGGCCTGTGTGTCATAGGTGGTCTAAGTGTGTGTCATAGGTGGCCTGTGTGTCATAGGTGGCCTGTGTGTCACAGGTGGCCTGTGTGTCATAGGTGGTCTAAGTGTGTGTCATAGATGGCCTGTGTGTCATAGGTGGTCTAAGTGTGTGTCATAGGTGGCCTGTGTGTCATAGGTGGCCTGTGTGTCATAGGTGGTCTAAGTGTGTGTCATAGGTGGCCTGTGTGTCATAGGTGGTCTAAGTGTGTGTCATAGGTGGTCTACGTGTGTGTCATAGTTGGGTCATGTACCTAGTTTGTTTAGTGGGTCTTATGTATGTGTGAAGTGGGTCTCTATTGTGCGTGTAGTGGGTCTCATGTATGTGTGTAATTGGCCTCATGTATGTGTGTAGTGGGACTCATGTATGTGTTTAATGGGTCTCATGTATGTGTGTAGTGGGTCTCATGTATGTGTGTAGTGTGTCTCATGTATGTGTGTAGTGTGTCTCATGTATGTGTGTAATGTGTCTCATGTATGTGTGTAGTGTGTCTCATGTATGTGTAGTGTGTCTCATGTATGTGTGTAATGTGTTTCATGTATGTGTGTAGTGTGTTTCATGTATGTGTGCAGTGGGTCTCATGTATGTGTGTAGTGTGTCTCATGTATGTGTGCAGTGGGTCTCATGTATGTGTAGTGTGTCTCATGTATGTGTGTAGTGTGTTTCATGTATGTGTGTAGTGTGTTTCATGTATGTGTGTAGTGTGTTTCATGTATGTGTGTAATGGGTCTCATGTATGTATGTAGTGTGTCTCATGTATGTGTGTGATGGGTCTCATGTATGTATGTAGTGTGTCTCATGTATGTGTGTAGTGGGTCTCATGTATGTGTGTAGTGTGTCTCATGTATATGTGTAGTGGATCTCATGTATGTGTGAGGTGTGTCTCATGTATGTATGTAGTGTGTCTCATGTATGTATGTAGTGTGTCTCATGTATGTGTGTAGTGTGTCTCATGTATGTGTGTAGTGTGTCTCATGTATGTATATAGTGGGTCTCTATTGTGCGTGTAGTGGGTCTCATGTATGTGTGTAGTGTGTCTCATGTATGTGTGTAGTGTGTCTCATGTATGTGTGTAATGGGTCTCATGTATGTGTGTAGTGTGTCTCATGTATGTGTGTAGTGGGTCTCTTTTGTGCGTTTAGTGGGTCTCATGTATCGTGTAGTGGGTCTCTATTGTGCGTGCAGTGGGTCTCATGTATGTGTGTAATGGGTCTCATGTATGTGTGTAATGGGTCTCATGTATGTGTGTAAAGGGTCTCATTTGTGTGTGTGGTTTGTATGTCGACTACTTGTGTTATATTTTTAAATCCTTTATATTAACTCGATGTCTTCCCATCAACGCCTACACCATGTGCCGTAGCCAATAGTTGATGCCCCATGCATCTATCACCGGTAGACATCGGGAAAACTGAGGCCTCTCGTCCATCAGCGGCATCCACCGATCATCATTGGCGTCTGCGATTCCTCCAAGGACATAGGCCACCTACGAGAGACCTCCAGGCATCCCTATCCTGCGCCAGGCTCTCCAGGATCTTCCAGTCATGGCCAATGCTCTTGATGCCTGCCCCCAATGCTCGGTGTCGGGTGTTTCTTGGACCACCTCTTTTTCGCCTACCCTGGGGGTTCCATTTCAGGCCTTGCCTTGTATTGGAGTCAGGTTTTTTAATGTATGACCAATCCATCTCCAACGCTTCTGGAATTTCTCTTCCTCATTTGGCTTCTGCTTTGTGCGC
Source organism: Ampullaceana balthica (assembly GCA_944989445.1). Classification (NCBI taxonomy): domain Eukaryota; kingdom Metazoa; phylum Mollusca; class Gastropoda; family Lymnaeidae; genus Ampullaceana; species Ampullaceana balthica. The sequence continues at coordinate 43,651 of CALYLW010002169.1, read as the reverse complement.
TGCCACTGTTCTCGATTGCTGATTTTGTCCGGCTAGTGAATTCTGGGAATCCTTCTTAGGCAATTGTTAATAAAGGACTGGATTCTGGTCAGGTTTACGACCGTTATTATCCACGTCTCGGCTCCATATAGTAGCACAGGCTTCACCGTGACGTTTAAGATCCTTATTTTACTTATATGAGACGCACTATCTTACATCGGGAAAACACAAAGTACCAAATAGAACACAAACATGGCGCCGTGGTGACACTTTCATCACCGCTAACACCTGCCACCCAACAACACCCTAGAGACATTTGTGGAAAAATTATCTGTCAATTAACTAAGTTACTTCCCTTTTCAAACAATAAAATGTTCTTACAAGTGCCTTATCTCCTTTGTATAATGATTTTCTGTTATCAGGAAGCACAGGAATCATTCAAATATTTCTTTACAATTATTTTATTATTATAATCTGTGTTTGTGTAGCGGGTGTAAGAAAGAAAAAGCCGGTTATCTAGCCTCTAGACCAAATCGCTACAGACTCTGATAATGTATCAATTAAAATGTCTGATTGTGTTGTAAACAATGTTCCATCTAAGGTGCGTGTTTCGCCGCCGTGCACATCTCAGCCGTATGTCGCAGCAGTTCAGAATGTAAGTGAGTTTCTTGGAATACATGTATAGAGTTTTTTTTACACAGAAACAAGAATGCTATGTATCGTTGCACGCGAGATGTTGTTGTTGTTCGTTTGTGTTTTTGTTGTATTAGAGTAATATCGGTTGTAAATATTGAGAATAATTTCATAAAAAGAGGACCATATTACGAGCTTCAATAATATAGTGTCTTGTACTCTCGATGCATTATTTACATGTTTCTAGTCAATATTAAAAAAATTCATTACCAGTAACGACTTAACAAAGAAAATTAAAGACAATCTCATTGATCTTGTGCTGCAGGCTGCAAGCAGTCTGGGTGATCTTGTACTGCAAGCAGTCTGAGTGATCTTGTACTGCAGCAGTCTGTCAGACAACTAGGTTATGTTACAGCTGACTGAATTATATATATATAGTGGAAAACATGATTTAATATCATAATTTAGATGGGATTTTCAATCTTGTTGTATAACAATGCTCTAACCTGTCACAGTGTTGTTTATTGTTATTGTATGTCTGACCTGTCACAGTGTTGTTTATTGTTATTGTATGTCTGACCTGTCACAGTGTTGTTTATTGTTATTGTATGTCTGACCTGTCACAGTGTTGTTTATTGTTATTGTATGTCTGACCTGTCACAGTGTTGTTTATTGTTATTGTATGTCTGACCTGTCACAGTGTTGTTTATTGTTATTGTATGTCTGACCTGTCACAGTGTTGTTTATTGTTATTGTATGTCTGACCTGTCACAGTGTTGTTTATTGTTATTGTATGTCTGACCTGTCACAGTGTTGTTTATTGTTATTGTATGTCTGACCTGTCACAGTGTTGTTTATTGTTATTGTATGTCTGACCTGTCACAGTGTTGTTTATTGTTATTGTATGTCTGACCTGTCACAGTGTTGTTTATTGTTATTGTATGTCTGACCTGTCACAGTGTTGTTTATTGTTAGTGTATGTCTGACCTGTCACAGTATTGTTTATTGTTAGTGTATGTCTGACCTGTCACAGTGTTGTTTATTGTTAGTGTATGTCTGACCTGTCACAGTGTTGTTTATTGTTAGTGTATGTCTGACCTGTCACAGTATTGTTTATTGTTAGTGTATGTCTGACCTGTCACAGTATTGTTTATTGTTAGTGTATGTCTGACCTGTCACAGTATTGTTTATTGTTAGTGTATGTCTGACCTGTCACAGTATTGTTTATTGTTAGTGTATGTCTGACCTGTCACAGTATTGTTTATTGTTAGTGTATGTCTGACCTGTCACAGTATTGTTTATTGTTAGTGTATGTCTGACCTGTCACAGTATTGTTTATTGTTAGTGTATGTCTGACCTGTCACAGTATTGTTTATTGTTAGTGTATGTCTGACCTGTCACAGTATTGTTTATTGTTAGTGTATGTCTGACCTGTCACAGTATTGTTTATTGTTAGTGTATGTCTGACCTGTCACAGTATTGTTTATTGTTAGTGTATGTCTGACCTGTCACAGTATTGTTTATTGTTAGTGTATGTCTGACCTGTCACAGTATTGTTTATTGTTAGTGTATGTCTGACCTGTCACAGTATTGTTTATTGTTAGTGTATGTCTGACCTGTCACAGTATTGTTTATTGTTAGTGTATGTCTGACCTGTCACAGTATTGTTTATTGTTAGTGTATGTCTGACCTGTCACAGTATTGTTTATTGTTAGTGTATGTCTGACCTGTCACAGTATTGTTTATTGTTAGTGTATGTCTGACCTGTCACAGTATTGTTTATTGTTAGTGTATGTCTGACCTGTCACAGTATTGTTTATTGTTAGTGTATGTCTGACCTGTCACAGTATTGTTTATTGTTAGTGTATGTCTGACCTGTCACAGTATTGTTTATTGTTAGTGTATGTCTGACCTGTCACAGTATTGTTTATTGTTAGTGTATGTCTGACCTGTCACAGTATTGTTTATTGTTAGTGTATGTCTGACCTGTCACAGTATTGTTTATTGTTAGTGTATGTCTGACCTGTCACAGTATTGTTTATTGTTAGTGTATGTCTGACCTGTCACAGTATTGTTTATTGTTAGTGTATGTCTGACCTGTCACAGTATTGTTTATTGTTAGTGTATGTCTGACCTGTCACAGTATTGTTTATTGTTAGTGTATGTCTGACCTGTCACAGTATTGTTTATTGTTAGTGTATGTCTGACCTGTCACAGTATTGTTTATTGTTAGTGTATGTCTGACCTGTCACAGTATTGTTTATTGTTAGTGTATGTCTGACCTGTCACAGTATTGTTTATTGTTAGTGTATGTCTGACCTGTCACAGTATTGTTTATTGTTAGTGTATGTCTGACCTGTCACAGTATTGTTTATTGTTAGTGTATGTCTGACCTGTCACAGTATTGTTTATTGTTAGTGTATGTCTGACCTGTCACAGTATTGTTTATTGTTAGTGTATGTCTGACCTGTCACAGTATTGTTTATTGTTAGTGTATGTCTGACCTGTCACAGTATTGTTTATTGTTAGTGTATGTCTGACCTGTCACAGTATTGTTTATTGTTAGTGTATGTCTGACCTGTCACAGTATTGTTTATTGTTAGTGTATGTCTGACCTGTCACAGTATTGTTTATTGTTAGTGTATGTCTGACCTGTCACAGTATTGTTTATTGTTAGTGTATGTCTGACCTGTCACAGTATTGTTTATTGTTAGTGTATGTCTGACCTGTCACAGTATTGTTTATTGTTAGTGTATGTCTGACCTGTCACAGTATTGTTTATTGTTAGTGTATGTCTGACCTGTCACAGTATTGTTTATTGTTAGTGTATGTCTGACCTGTCACAGTATTGTTTATTGTTAGTGTATGTCTGACCTGTCACAGTATTGTTTATTGTTAGTGTATGTCTGACCTGTCACAGTATTGTTTATTGTTAGTGTATGTCTGACCTGTCACAGTATTGTTTATTGTTAGTGTATGTCTGACCTGTCACAGTATTGTTTATTGTTAGTGTATGTCTGACCTGTCACAGTATTGTTTATTGTTAGTGTATGTCTGACCTGTCACAGTATTGTTTATTGTTAGTGTATGTCTGACCTGTCACAGTATTGTTTATTGTTAGTGTATGTCTGACCTGTCACAGTATTGTTTATTGTTAGTGTATGTCTGACCTGTCACAGTATTGTTTATTGTTAGTGTATGTCTGACCTGTCACAGTATTGTTTATTGTTAGTGTATGTCTGACCTGTCACAGTATTGTTTATTGTTAGTGTATGTCTGACCTGTCACAGTATTGTTTATTGTTAGTGTATGTCTGACCTGTCACAGTATTGTTTATTGTTAGTGTATGTCTGACCTGTCACAGTATTGTTTATTGTTAGTGTATGTCTGACCTGTCACAGTATTGTTTATTGTTAGTGTATGTCTGACCTGTCACAGTATTGTTTATTGTTAGTGTATGTCTGACCTGTCACAGTATTGTTTATTGTTAGTGTATGTCTGACCTGTCACAGTGTTGTTTATTGTTAGTGTATGTCTGACCTGTCACAGTATTGTTTATTGTTAGTGTATGTCTGACCTGTCACAGTAGTTGTTTATTGTTAGTGTATGTCTGACCTGTCACAGTATTGTTTATTGTTAGTGTATGTCTGACCTGTCACAGTAGTTGTTTATTGTTAGTGTATGTCTGACCTGTCACAGTATTGTTTATTGTTAGTGTATGTCTGACCTGTCACAGTATTGTTTATTGTTAGTGTATGTCTGACCTGTCACAGTATTGTTTATTGTTAGTGTATGTCTGACCTGTCACAGTATTGTTTATTGTTAGTGTATGTCTACCTGTCACAGTGTTGTTTATTGTTAGTGTATGTCTGACCTGTCACAGTGTTGTTTATTGTTAGTGTATGTCTGACCTGTCACAGTATTGTTTATTGTTAGTGTATGTCTGACCTGTAACAGTGTTGTTTATTGTTAGTGTATGTCTGACCTGTAACAGTGTTGTTTATTGTTAGTGTATGTCTGACCTGTAACAGTGTTGTTTATTGTTAGTGTATGTCTGACCTGTCACAGTATTGTTTATTGTTAGTGTATGTCTGACCTGTCACAGTGTTGTTTATTGTTAGTGTATGTCTGACCTGTCACAGTGTTGTTTATTGTTAGTGTATGTCTGACCTGTCACAGTGTTGTTTATTGTTAGTGTATGTCTGACCTGTAACAGTGTTGTTTATTGTTAGTGTATGTCTGACCTGTAACAGTGTTGTTTATTGTTAGTGTATGTCTGACCTGTAACAGTGTTGTTTATTGTTAGTGTATGTCTGACCTGTAACAGTATTGTTTATTGTTATTGTATGTCTTCGACGGTCTACCGAAGCTAGATCATATATATAAGTCATACTACAGAAGTAGATCATGTATATAAGACGTACTACTGAAGTAGATCATGTATATAAGACGTACTACTGAAGTAGATCATGTATATAAGACTTACTAATGAAGTAGATCATGTATATAAGACGTACTACTGAAGTAGATCATGTATATAAGACGTACTAATGAAGTAGATCATGTATATAAGACGTACTACTGAAGTAGATCATGTATATAAGACGTACTACTGAAGTAGATCATGTATATAAGACGTACTACTGAAGTAGATCATGTATATAAGACGTACTACTGAAGTAGATCGTGTATATAAGACGTACTACTGAAGTAGATCATGTATATAAGACGTACTACTGAAGTAGATCATGTATATAAGACGTCCTACCCGTGATATTTCTTTAAACTAAATATATTTACACCTTAGACAACTCTACAGATATTACCGGAAGTGTGTTTGCCATGCCACCGCATAGTCCTCGAAATATAACATATATTATGGTAAAGTGTAAGTTTAATAATTAGTCTTCCCTTAAATAGCTTTTACTATGATTACTTTGGTTCAAGGAAAACGCTCTCCACAAAATCTATTTATTTAGTTTATGCATGACCTTACTTCAGAACGAGCGAGATAATGTTTATGTGAATATTGATGCCTAGGGTAAAAAAAGGGGGGGGGAGGGGGGTATTTGTTTAAAAGACACAGGTTGAATCGCAAGGTTTGGGCTTAAAATTTACGCTGCTGGTTTAGCCTAATTTATGCAAAAAGAATATTAACAGTGGCTAAGCAGTAGTTTTGTTTCCATCCAGGGTTGGGTGACATTATTAACTCATGCCTCTACCAATGAAAAGTAAACTTCAAATAGTTTTCAAAGTTGCCCCTCTCTATAAAAATAACTATTCCGCTCCTTAGCCTCACTCTTACGCCCAGCGTATATAACTCCTATCTATAGAATCCATTTTCTTCTTTAAAATCCCCGATCGTTCTTCAATACATTCTTTAATTGAGGTCAGTTTATTGAGAAATCGATCCAAAACAAAAACTATACTATTTAAGTCACTAAGGTAAAAAAAATCTTATACCTAACAAACATTTGCCATTGTTTTTAACTAAGATATTGCTACATGCATCAAATGAGGTTCCGTGTGCATTTTTCTATTAATTTATAAATTTAATTTCATGCAATTTAATGTTGTTATTAGCCTGTATAAAATTGGCTTCCGTGTTAAGCCCGATAATATACATAGGTATACACAAAACCTATATTAAAATGTTAGTTGATAATTCGTCGGCCTTTAAATCATTTTTCATACATTCCTATAGTTATTTGGCAAGGATTGAACTTACAATTTCATCTAAAGAGTTCACCCCAAGTTACGCTTAAAACAATAACAGTGGCTAACAGTGGGTAACAGTGGCTAAGATAGAGTTAGTTCGACATTATTGACACTAATAAAAAGTACCCTTCAAAATTTCACAAAGGTTCTCCCTCTATAAAAATATAAATGTGCTGCCAATTAGCCTAAATCTTACCCAAGGACATATTATAACTAGATATAATGCAATTTCCTCTTAAAAAGCCCCGGTACGTTCTTTTCAATGTTTATTTTCCTTTGTGGCGATCCATGAAAGGAATCGCATTTACTATTGAAGAACACACGTAGTAAATGAATGTGTTAATACGATAATTACTCGTAGTCTTGTTAGAAGCAGAAAATTGAACACTATAAAATAACCCATTTCATCGCATTAAATTCTGATTTAAAAGTGTCTTTGTTGCTGTAGTTTGCATTTTTGTGTAAAACCATTACATCATTTTTATATGTTTATTTATTTATTAAAATTTCAATTGGCAGTAATTATAAGTTACAGACACTGTATGACATCCAATGACAGTGTAACAATGATGACATTGACATCCAATGACAGTGTAACAATGATGACATTGACATCCAATGACAGTGTAACATTGATGACATTGACATGCACCTACCTGTCTTCCCTACTCCAGATCCTCCGAGGATGACAATTTTGGCATTTGTAAACCTCCTTTGTGACATTCTTCGATTGTGGCAGAGTTGGTGACAGGGTTCGTGACAGGGTTCGTGACAGGATTCGTGACAGGGTTCGTGACAGGGTTTGTGTTGTAATCCTGTGACTAGAATGACTCGCTAAATGAACTGAATAGATCCAAAATGTCAACACATCACGGACTTGAACTGCACGTTAAAATGTTCAATTCAACTGTCCTATAGCATGTCAAGATGTTCACATCAACTGTCCTATAGCAAGTCAAGATGTTCACATCAACTGTCCTATAGCAAGTCAAGATGTTCACATCAACTGTCCTATAGCAAGTCAAGATGTTCACATCAACTGTTCTATAGCAAGTCAAGATGTTCACATCAACTGTCCTATAGCAAGTCAAGATGTTCACATCAACTGTCCTATAGCACGTCAAGATGTTCACATCAACTGCCCTATGCTTGTCTCAGTATTGCTGGCTTCCAGTAGATTAGATAACCACGAGATGTAATACTCTATGAAAAGCTGGGATGATATCTGGGAATCTATACGCAGGGTGTGTATGTGAGGAGGGGAGGGCGCCTATTCCATTTTTCTCTGAAGGGAGGAGTGAAAAAAGCTTAGCACGACAATAATACATGTTTAGCTGTGTTGAAGAAATGAAGGCTTCTAGCACCTAAAAACGTATCTTCATCTTTACCTCTCGTAAGCAACGTATCTTTTAAACTGGTCAGTCTAATGATACAACTGGTCAGTCTAATGATACAACTGGTCAGTCTAATGATACAACTGGTCAGTCTAATGATACAACTGGTCAGTCTAATGATACAACGGGTCAGTCTAATGATACAACTGGTCAGTCTAATGATACAACTGGTCAGTCTAATGATACAACTGGTCAGTCTAATGATACAACTCGTCAGTCTAGAGAAACAATTGGTCAGTCATGTATTCCTGTGTTTAACCAATCAGATAAGTCGAACATAAAATAATGTCAAACCAGGGGCGTAGCTAGGGTTCAGTGCTCTCGTTCTCACGAAAAAAAAACAGAAAATTTTCCGACGGGACTGACCATCCCCTCCTTCTGACACGCCTAAGTGACGCTCAACATCCCCAGTTTGCCGCTAGCAGCCTTTACAAGAATGAAGCTAAATCACTAAGCAACTGAACCGTACACCACTGCCAGAACATGAAACAACTAACGAATTACAAAATTCATAAGCTACCAGTAAATAGTTTTTTTAAACGATCCAGTTGAAGACAAACTGTAGAGACAATCACTACGTCTATGACGTGGTCACTGATAGATACAGTCGCTACGCCTATGGCGTGGTCACTTAAATGAACGTAACAACAAACGTCAGCGCTAGACAAACTCATGTGCAGATCTATTCCCTTTCTACGGCACGTTAACGCTAGAGTTGCGCACCTTTCTGTTCAAACCTTCCTCTTTAAGAGGGGAGCTCACTGGTGTAATCACAAAGAGAACTCACTGAAAGTAACGATCACACTAGGAACTGACACTCCAAGTTGTGTGATACGAATGAACGGTGCTGCACCGTGCGCCTGTTCTCACGTTCAAGGTAGACACGAGTCTAATCCCGTACGTGAGGGGAGGCCGAGGGCTGTAATACGAGGGAAATCATCCAAGTTCTTGGTTGGAAAAATTATGTTTACATTTTTTTTTGGTCACCTTCGAATTCTGGCTGGCAGGAGAAAAAAAAGCGATTAAGTGGGATTATAACTGATTAATGAACTGAATGAGGTTATTGTGGGAGTGGGGTGGAGATCGGGTGTGGGTAATTATTTTTGTTACAAAAGAACTTTGTTACGAATTCTTTTCCATGTCCACACACCATTGGCAAAAATATACCGGTAATTGCTACTACAGGCAAGGCATTAAAAAGATTTTACGATCTAGCAAAAAGTGAATATACATTAGAGTCTTTTTTTAAATTTAAAGTGATATAAAAACTGACAGAGGCAGACGAAAAGCTAAACACACGAACAGACGCAGGAACTTGGAACTTTGCTAGTCACAATGAATATTTTTTTTAACATTTGAAAATATGTAATGTCTGGAAACTGGAAACATGTACTTTATGAATCCAATGATGCTCGAAATAATTTATAAACGTACAGTGCTTGTGTAATAATTTGCAGAATCTACTAACCACTAATTAAATTTAAAGGATGATTTTCCCGTTGCTAAAATTTTATGTGGAGACCATATCATTTTAATTGAATGTTCGAGTCGAAGTAAGAGCGAGCTAATTTTTGGCTAAAATTAGAGTATTAGAGAATTGAGTGTATCTCAAATGACATTGTCAAGCAAAGGCTATTTAACATCACGGGTTAAAAACATGAATTATTAAATTGAAACCAACATGATATAAATAAGTTTCAAAGATATCTAGGCCCAAAGTTACCCTGCAAAATATAATCCTTCCTATATAATAAAAGGCAATTTTCTGTCCGGTCATCGATAGCGATTGGACCCTCAAACACATATGACTCCTACAGCCAATCATATTGAACACGTTTACGCGGACGTTCAAAACGAGCTACTTTTGGTGCAGTATTTCTTCCAAGCCTTTATTTTGAGTTATGCGCGTTGGGATTTATAGTAAAAAGCTCTGTTTTTACGAGTTATTTAATTTAACTATAATGAATATTATTTTTGACTTGATGCACATGTAATGCCAGTCGACACGGCTGTTGAAGGGGAGTTACAACATGCCACCGAACGGTGGCGGGACGTCCATGGACGGGCTTTGTTGCTCGTATATTAATAATGAATATTCCTCACAATTTTCATAAGTAATGTCAGTTGCGAGAGAAACTTCTCTAAAAATAAGTTATTTCAAAATTAATTTCGATCAACAGTGCTATTTTGGCTATTGAGCATGGCATGGCTGACAATATTGATACATGATGTATAAGTATAACATCTAAATTGTGACATGAGGGGGAAAAAATTGAATTTAATCAAGAAATGAACGTTATTTTATTTATTTCTAATTTTAAAATGTATAATGTCCTTATTATTAATTTCTAATTAAAAAAATTGTTTTTTATAGCATCAGCATATTTTTTGTGGAAAATCTAGTTTCTCTGGCCTGGACCGCAAATACGCACGTTACGCCACTGGCTTTAATTTAATTTAATTAATTCCGAATCAAAACGAATGTATCGCAAATGTGCCTCAAATGTGTCTGTGTGTGCGTCTGTGCCTGTGTGCGTGTGCACATGTGTGCATGTTTGTGTGTGTGTGTGTTCGTTAGTGAGTGTGTCTGTCTGGGTTATAAGTTTTAGTGTAGGCCTATACCATAAAGAATCTCCTATCGCAACCCCCCTCCCCCGGAAGGAACTACACAAACATATTGAAATAAAAGTAAAGTTTGTTATACATATGAGTGTAGTGAATGTTAAATTAGTCGTGAGGATGATAGCACGGACTTGACACATTAGTCTCAACAACTGTCTCTATGTTAGTCGTGAGGATGATAGCAGGGACTTGACACATTAGTCTCAACAACTGTCTCTATGTTAGTCGTGAGGATGATAGCACGGACTTGACACATTAGTCTCAACAACTGTCTCTATGTTAGTCGTGAGGATGATAGCATGGACTTGACACATTAGTCTCAACAACTGTCTCTATGTTAGTCGTGAGGATGATAGCATGGACTTGACACATTAGTCTCAACAACTGTCTCTATGTTAGTCGTGAGGATGATAGCATGGACTTGACACATTAGTCTCAACAACTGTCTCTATGTTAGTCGTGAGGATGATAGCACGGACTTGACACATTAGTCTCAACAACTGTCTCTATGTTAGTCGTGAGGATGATAGCACGGACTTGACACATTAGTCTCAACAACTGTCTCTATGTTAGTCGTGAGGATGATAGCACGGACTTGACACATTAGTCTCAACAACTGTCTCTATGTTAGTCGTGAGGATGATAGCACGGACTTGACACATTAGTCTCAACAACTGTCTCTATGTTAGTCGTGAGGATGATAGCATGGACTTGACACATTAGTCTCAACAACTGTCTCTATGTTAGTCGTGAGGATGATAGCATGGACTTGACACATTAGTCTCAACAACTGTCTCTATGTTAGTCGTGAGGATGATAGCATGGACTTGACACATTAGTCTCAACAACTGTCTCTATGTTAGTCGTGAGGATGATAGCACGGACTTGACACATTAGTCTCAACAACTGTCTCTGTGGCTTTAAGATTTGTAATTTTGTGTGAAAGTCAAGGGGAGAAATCCTTATAATAATTATTAACTCTCCAATTTAAGAGTTACTGTTCTTTGAATATCAATTTATTTGTTGACATTTTAAGGCGAATTAAGTACGTTTTTTTTATATGACGGCTTGTTTGTCTATTATTCTCATTGTTTTCTAGGGCCAAATCCAATCTTTTTATCAAATTAAGGTCAAGTTTTAACAAAACTTTTTACAATTCACATCACTACTTATATCACTGTGGTACCATACCATACACCATTCATATCACTTCTTATATCACTGTGGTACCATACCATACACAATTCATATCACTTATTATATCACTGTGATACCATACCATACACAATTCATATCACTTCTTATATCACACTGTGATACCATACCATACACAATTCATATCACTTATTATATCACTGTGATACCATACCATACACAATTCACATCACTTCTTATATCACTGTGATACCATACCATACACAATTCATATCACTACTTATATCACACTGTGATACCATACCATACACATTTCATATCACTTCTTATATCACACTGTGATACCATACCATACACAATTCACATCACTTCTTATATCACTGTGATACCATACCATACACAATTCATATCACTTCTTATATCACTGTGATACCATACCATACACAATTCATATCACTTCTTATATCACACTGTGATACCATACCATACACAATTCATATCACTTCTTATATCACACTGTGATACCATACCATACACAATTCATATCACTTCATATATCACACTGTGATACCATACCATACACAATTCATATCACTTCTTATATCACTGTGGTACAATACCATACACATTCATATCACTTCTTATATCACACTGTTATACCATACCATACACAATTCATATCACTTCTTGTATCACACTGTTATACCATACCATACACAATTCATATCACTTCTTATATCACTGTGATACCATACCATACACATTCATATCACTTCTTATATCACACTGTGATACCATACCATACACAATTCATATCACTTCTTATATCACACTGTGATACCATACCATACACAATTCATATCACTTCTTATATCACTGTGATACCATACCATACACAATTCATATCACTTCTTATATCACTGTGATACCATACCATACACAATTCATATCACTTCTTATATCACTGTGATACCAAACTATACACAATTCATATCACTTCTTATATCACTGTGATACCATACCATACACAATTCATATCACTTCTTATATCACACTGTGATACCATACCATACACAATTCATATCACTTCTTATATCACTGTGATACCATACCATACACAATTGATATCACTACTTATATCACACTGTGATACCATACCATACACAATTCATATCACTTCTTGTATCACACTGTGATACCATACCATACACAATTCATATCACTTCTTATATCACTGTGATACCATACCATACACAATTCATATCACTTCTTATATCACACTGTGATACCATTCCATACACAATTCGTATCACTTTTTATATCACTGTGATACCATACCATACACAATTCATATCACTTCTTATATCACACTGTGATACCATACCATACACAATTCATATCACTACTTATATCACACTGTGATACCATACCATACACAATTCATATCACTTCTTGTATCACACTGTGATACCATACCATACACAATTCATATCACTTCTTATATTACTGTGATACCATACCATACACAGTTCATATCACTTCTTATATCACTGTGATACCATACCATACACAATTCATATCACTTCTTATATCACTGTGATACCATACCATACACAATTCATATCACTTCTTATATCACTGTGATACCATACCATACACAATTCATATCACTTCTTATATCACTGTGATACCATACCATACACAATTCATATCACTTCTTATATCACACTGTGATACCATACCATACACAATTCATATCACTTCTTATATCACTGTGGTACCATACCATACACAATTCATATCACTTCTTATATCACACTGTGATACCATACCATACACAATTCATATCACTTCTTGTATCACACTGTGATACCATACCATACACAATTCATATCACTTCTTATATCACTGTGATACCATACCATACACATTCATATCACTTCTTATATCACACTGTGATACCATACCATACACAATTCATATCACTTCTTATATCACACTGTGATACCATACCATACACAATTCATATCACTTCTTATATCACTGTGATACCATACCATATCACAATTCATATCACTTCTTATATCACTGTGATACCATACCATACACAATTCATATCACTTCTTATATCACTGTGATACCATACCATACACAATTCATATCACTTCTTATATCACTGTGATACCATACCATACACAATTCATATCACTTCTTATATCACACTGTGATACCATACCATACACAATTCATATCACTTCTTATATCACTGTGATACCATACCATACACAATTGATATCACTACTTATATCACACTGTGATACCATACCATACACAATTCATATCACTTCTTGTATCACACTTTGATACCATACCATACACAATTCGTATCACTTCTTATATCACTGTGATACCATACCATACACAATTCATATCACTTCTTATATCACACTGTGATACCATACCATACACAATTCATATCACTACTTATAATCACACTGTGATACCATACCATACACAATTCATATCACTTCTTGTATCACACTGTGATACCATACCATACACAATTCATATCACTTGTTATACACTGTGATACCATACCATACACAATTCACATCACTTCTTATATCACTGTGATACCATACCATACACAATTCATATCACTTCTTATATCACTGTGATACCATACCATACACAATTCATATCACTTCTTATATCACTGTGATACCATACCATACACAATTCATATCACTTCTTATATCACTGTGATACCATACCATACACAATTCATATCACTTCTTGTATCACTGTGGTACCATACCATACACAATTCATATCACTTCTTATATCACTGTGGTACCATACCATACACAATTCATATCACTTCTTATATCACTGTGGTACCATACCATACACAATTCATATCACTTCTTGTATCCCTGTGGTACCATACCATACACAATTCATATCACTTCTTATATCACTGTGGTACCATACGCAATTCACATCACTTCTTATATTAAAGTTATATCACTGTGATCAGGGCCGTCTTAACGCATAGGCCCGTTGGACATTTGCCCGGGGGCCCACGACCATAGGAGCCCCATGGGAATATGTTTATTTATATATATTAAGTATATTTATATTTTAGTTATGCGGGGGTGGGAGGGGAGGGGGCCGCACTCTTTCTTTGCCCAGGGGCCCAATACTATATCTTTGCCCAGGGGCCCAATACTATATCTTTGCCCCGGGGCCCAAAATGGTGTAAAGACGGCTCTGACTGTGATACCATACACGACTCATGAACAGAACGAAGTTCAAGACTCGAAGGTTTCGTCTGCTTCTGACAGTGTTTCTGTGATTGTCAAAGTAACCGTTAAATAGCTCCATGTTATATTGAATGCATCAAATCGTGCACACCATCGCGAGTCATGAAGTCTGTTTAATATCTTGTCTGCATAGATCGTCATAGAGATCCCCCCCAAAAAAACACTCATCTTATGCCATTCACAACAACAAATAAATAAATCCTCCTTCTTTCCGGCTGGCATTCGGGCTTGGAATGGGTCGCCTGAACAAATCAAAAACAAATATACTGTCAACATTCAAAAGTCTAATAAAAATCCATGTAAACAATACGAAAACCATGGATAAGTCTAAGATGCAATAATCTTTTGTATAGAAGGAGTATTTGTAATTTATAAGATAAGATAAGTTTGACCTCTGAACCTTATCATGACATCTTCACAACAAGAAGTGAAAAGATTTAGAAAATAAATGTTACAATGTTGCAGCAAAAAATTGGCAGTTTGAATTGGATTGTTGTTGATAAAGTGAACCATTTATTTTATGTATCGCAAACTTAAAAATTTGACCTCCTCAAAGTTTAGAATGTGATTAACTAACAACTGACCTCTGTCCTCTGCTAATGTTTAAAACGATGAAAACATTTTCACACCTTTGTTTTGCTTAGATTTTGTAATTATGGAATTCCAGTCTTAGCATTAGTTTCAACAACTGTCACACAATTAAATTAAACAACTGTCACACAATTAAATTAAACAACTGTCACGCCATTCAGTTTAAGAACTGTTACGTACTTAGTTTAGACAAGTGTCACCAAGTTCAATTAAATCGAGTGCAACACCATTAGTTAAGCAACTGTCAGGTCATTGGTTGAAACCACTGTCAAAACTTAGGTTTAAACAACTGTCACAACTTAGGTTTAAAAAACTGTCACAACTTAGGTTTAAACAACTGTCACAACTTAGGTTTAAACAACTTTACAAAAGCAATGTCTATGCATTGCTACAGAAATAAATCAAAAATTGATTTTTTTCAATAATGTCGATAAAATGTAAACATTGCGAACTACACTCAATCACTGCATTAATCGCTGTGATCTCAGATATAACTAACATCGTACAGAGGAAACTCTTAATGTCCAGTTGGTCAAGCTTAGCTCTTGAACTCAGTTTTTTTTAATATTATTTTTCTTTTATTACATTCCTTTAAACCATAAAATTTTCTTTCTTTCTTATTGCTCTTTAAAACTATCTGGAAGTCGAAACTGAAAAACGAAACAAACTGCAGTGTAACAATAGTAACATCCACAAGAACATAGAGTCACTCCTTTCTACGCTCGCAACATTTTTATTTTATCAACGACATGACGTCACGAATATGATTCTAGTTTAAGATCAATTTACTAAGTGCCTTCACTTTGTGGGTTAAAAAGAACTAAGCTTTAAATTTAAAAAATAGTTTGCATACAATTTTTGAGGATTTTTTTCCTACTATTTAATAAGACTGTTTGGCATAGATTGCAACAAAATCGACAAGCACTTAGTGAACTTTGAAATAAACAAAATGATCAAACACATACATCAATTACGGTGGCAAAGAGTTCATTAAATTTATATTTATAGATATAGCCTCGAAACCAGGAGAATGTGTTTTTCTTTTCTTTTTTAAAAAATGTGTCTGTCAGTCTATCGTCGTATATCGATCTATTGAACAGTGAACGTTCTATTCAAGAAGCAAATGTTTTACTAGTGAAGTCTTCACTAGCATGGTACTGAAAGATAATCTGCGTTGAGAAATGGTAACTGAATTACATAGAAACAATTATACCTACATATACTGACGCTCCTTCTATACAGAAGATCATTGTGTACCACGCGTATCCATGGTTTATGTCTAGTCCTGCGTTCTTATAGAGTTTTAAATTTTGATAGAGTGTTGGTTGAACTGTTTTGATCAGGCAACCGTCTGGCAACCGTCTGGCAACCCATACCACGTCCGAATTCCATCGTTTATCTTTTACTTGTAAAATGTCATAAAAGCCATCGTTTAGGAGTTACCTGTAAATGTCATAAAAGCCATCGTTTAGGAGTTACCTGTAAATGTCATAAAAGCCTGCGTTTATGAGCTACCTGTAAAATGTCATATAAGCCTTCATTATGAGTTACCTGTAAAATGTCATATAAGCCATCGTTTGAGCTGTTTTTGTCATACAAGCGTTAACTTTAAACTCGCCCGTTGGCTGATATAGCTCATGTCATTAATTGAATGTTTCAAAACCAATTTCATTTTATTTTGCAAATGTTTAAATCAACTTCAAAAATTCCAAAATCAGAAAATATGTTCATCATGGAACTGACATTTCAATCGTTATCACAGTCATGGTCCATTGATGTATGGTCTAGGAAGCATGACAGATTTTTGTATAGCACATTTTTCATATTAGATTGTTGTGTGGTATATTTTATTTATGTCTAAATGTCATTGAATTGTGCATTTGTCTTTATGTTTTTGCTGTCATATTACATGTGATGTCATATTTCATGTAATTTCATACTTCATGCGAATTCATATTTCATGTGATGTTACATTTCATGTTATTTCATATTCCATGTAATGTCATATTCCATGTGATGTCATATTTCGTGTGTGCCAATGTTTGCAAATGTCTCCATGTTAATGTGATGTTAATCAACTTCTACATTCAAATCTACTTCAAATATCGAACATTGTCTATTTAGGCAGAAGAGGTATCGATCTCTGTGTGTGTGCTGTGTACAGTGTGCAGACTGTGTACTTCAATGGACATGGGAGTTGTTTTCATTGATCACATTTGTTTGGATAATAGTTGGTGGTGATACGCCTTTGAAGACGAATTTTTTAAAATTGATTTTGAAGTTTAAATTTACTTTCAAATAAAATATCGTCTATGTGTTGATATAAATGTTGTATGTGGCTTGTTGTCCGTGGATTGCTCTATATATTATACGCAGTTTGCAAAGATTCTGTATAGCTGATTGTAAAAATTGTCTGTATTGTCGTAAAGATTGTTTTCCTAATATTGAAATTGTGTCACACATTAAGGGGGTTCTCTTAGATCAGTCTTTCTCAAACATTTTAGAATGGCGTACCGGCAGGAGTTTTTTAGTTGCACCCGGGACCCGCGACATGAGCCCCCATGTGACCTACAGCCCTAAAAGAGTGGGTATGAATTCGGTTATTATATTCTACATGTAATCAAACAATTTTGGACAAAAATCACTTGTCTTGATGGTCGTGGTAACTACTTTACTTCCCCTATTGTCTTGATGGTCGTGGGGGGTAACTACTTTACTTCACCTATTGTCTTGATGGTCGTGGGGGGTAACTACTTTACTTCACCTATTGTCTTGATGGTCGTGGGGGGGGGTAACTACTTTACTTCACCTATTGTCTTGATGGTCGTGGGGGGGTAACTACTTTACTTCACCTATTGTCTTGATGGTCGTGGGGGGTAACTACTTTACTTCACCTATTGTCTTGATGGTCGTGGGGGGGGGTAACTACTTTACTTCACCTATTGTCTTGATGGTCGTGGGGGGGGGTAACTACTTTACTTCACCTATTGTCTTGATGGTCGTGGGGGGTAACTACTTTACTTCACCTATTGTCTTGATGGTCGTGGGGGGGGGGTAACTACTTTACTTCACCTATTGTCTTGATGGTCGTGGGGGGGGGGTAACTACTTTACTTCACCTATTGTCTTGATGGTCGTGGGGGGTAACTACTTTACTTCACCTATTGTCTTGATGGTCGTGGGGGGTAACTACTTTACTTCACCTATGAGCTTCATCGTCAATCACTGGAACTATGAATTGATTTATAAAAATGAAACTTTTGAGGATAAAAGGTGTCGAATGTTGGGCGTCCATTTTGTCAATGATAAAAATGATATTAATAGTCAATGACTATCTCTGTGATTTTTGTGAGTGACAAAGTCATATTTAACTATGTTGATTTGTGAGTGACAAAGTCATATTTAACTATGTTGATTTGTGAGTGACAAAGTCATATTTAACTATGTTGATTTGTGAGTGACAAAGTCATATTTAACTATGTTGATTTGTGAGTGACAAAGTCATATTTAACTATGTTGATTTATCTTATCTTATCTTATCTGTTTACAGACGCTCCTTCTATACAGAAGATTATTGCGTCCTACGCTTATCTATGGTTTGTGTTTAGTCCTGCATTTTTATTAGAGATTTAAATGTTGATAAAGTGTTGGTTTTCCTGGATTCTTCAGGCAACCCATTCCACGCCCGAATTCCGGACGGGAAGAAGGAAAACTTGTATGTGTTTGTTCTTGCATACGGAATAAGAAAGGTGTTTTTATCCTTATGTCTATCTGAGGGTTGTATTAAGTTATCTTTGTGTTGTATTTCTAAATTAGAATTAATTGCTTTATGTATGATTACTACTTTGCTCTTGGTTCTTCTATCCTCTAGTGTTTCAAGGTTTAATGATTTTACTAATGGTGTTATTCTTGTCAGTGACAAAGTCATATATTTAACTATGTTGATTTGAGTGACAAAGTCAAATTTAACTATGTTGATTTGTGAGTGACAAAGTCATATTTAACTATGTTGATTTGTTTCTGCTGGCACACGTATTCTCTGTGTTCCTAAGACATGCACAAAAACATTTGGCGAAAGGTCATTCTCTTTTTGTGCAGCCAAACAATGGAATTCTCTACCATTACACATCCGTAGTATTCCTACTACCAAGTCCTTCAAGACTGCACTTAAAACATTTTTTTTTCAAAATTTATTTTCCAAATTAATGAAACAACAATTCTTTTAATGATTAAGTTGCTTTTTTGTGTTATGTACTGTAATTAATGGGGTTGTTATGGTATGATTGCTAATTTATTACTTATATGTATGTTAATACCTTCATGTAAAGCGCTGTGAGCCCAGTTCCTTACTGGGATACAGCGCTATATGAATTATCAATTTATTATTATTATTACGTTCAAGTTACTAATCTTATAAAACATTAAAAATCATTTTTTTAAAAGCTTATTTTTTTCTTGTAAAGTATTAACCGATAAGTAGGAAATCCTTGCATTTCATTGTCATTGTATCCCTTAATATAGGGATCGAAGTCAAGTGGCTTGCCACTTTACATACATATATCTGCTATGATAGTTAGGTGCGTTAAAATAGTTAATGATAAATATAAAATAACCTGAATATATTCATTTCAATGTTTCTGTAAGTATAAATAAATGCAATATTTAAATGTTTTTTGTTGTTGTTTTTTTCTTAACGTAAGTTTAATGTACTAAAATATTTTTTAGTAACACAAGTTAATAATAATATGCCTCACTGTATTGTAAATTAATTTCAAAAGAGTTTAAAAGAAATTAACAAGTCTCATCTTGTCACCTAAATGTTCCCAAGAAAAACTCAATTGATAAAATATATATGCACCAGTGCTTTTCGGTGCAGCGAATATGAGCCAAATAAATTGCAATGCACATCAGATGTTAACAATTATATAAATTTATTTTAAGATAAAGTGTTCTTTATCGCTGACAAAATATAGTGCCTATTTGTACACCCATATAGTTGAAAATATAATATTAATGTTATTACCATCATCATCAGTCCCGTGACCGTTGCGGTCGTTGGGGGAGCGCATGGACACATCAACAGATAACGATCTCCACATATGTCTATTTTGAGCGGCGGCCAATAATTCGTTCAATCCCATCCCTGTCCATTCCTTTATGTTGTCAAGTCAGTTTTTCCGTTGTCGACGTCTTCGCCGGCCCCCTTCTACAGTGCCTTGAAGGATAATTTTTGTCAGGGTATCATGTCGCAGTACATGACCAAACCATGCCATCTTACGTCTCTTAATTTAATTGTGAAGATTCAGAATATGTTTGATGGTCAGCATTCATGTTTCTTCTCTTTTTAAACATATCCATGCTCCTCTATTTTTCATATATAAATTGAGTTTCATATATTAAATCTTTTCGGTATCAAATATCAACTTCATTGTCTCTATTATTATTTTTGGAGTTTTGGAAGAAAATCAAATTTTACATTTAAATGTTTACCTTCTACAACACACAGGAGTGCAAATCTGTTATTTGAGTTAGGGGGACATTAGGGGGACATATCTATAATATTTATGTGATATTATTTTTTCCCTGCTTTTTTGCAGATTATCACTAGATTGAAGTGAATTAATAACCAACATTCGGGGAATCTCTTTCATCCACCATGATCTACAATTATTACAACGTATTAAATAAATGCAGACTAATTTTCCTTTTACTGTAACTTAGTGCATGCTGTTTGTAAAAATAAAAAAACAGTGACGTGGTCAAAACTATTTTTTTTTATTTACTAAATATTTTGGGGCCGTCCATAAAGTACGTCACGCTATTTTTGACCGTTTTTAACTCCCCCCTCCCCCCTGTCACAAACTGTCACAAATCTCTGAGCCCCCCCCCCTAAAGTACGTCACACTTTCGAACAAAATGTGTGTTTTTTTATTAACAAAATAATTAAAATTTAATATAAAACACCGTGACGTCACACATGGCCGGACCCCCCCTCCCCTCTGTCACGAACTGTCACACTTTCTTACACCCCCTCCCCCCCCCCTCTGGAGCGTGACGTACTTTATGGACGGCCCCTTTATTGAAATCAATATAAATTATTAATATGTTCATTTAATTTTTTTTATAATTTTTAGTGGATATTTATTTTTATTACATCGGCAGATTGCTAGTTCCGAATACTGGTGTAAGAAATCTTAAAGATCTATTTTTAATGTATGGGCCACTTCAAAACTAGCATCTATTTCAAATTAACACACAGACACACACACAAATATATTCTAATTAATAATTATTGAAATTAATATAAATTATTTTATTTATTTATTTTTTATTATATGTGCTAATTGTTGAAAATTTGAAATATTTTTAGTGTTAGTATTAAAGGCTGCAAATGGAAGATTATAATTATATTTTTATGTCCTTTCTTGATAATTTTTGCTGAACGGCATCTGATGGTCCGCGGACCAGGGGCGGATCAAGACTGTACGGGGCCCCCGGCTACAATTCAAACTGGTGCCCTTTGAGTCAGCGTCCTTTTAATTTAAAGTTTATATAAAATATTATCTAGCAGCTAATATAAGACTAAACTTGTAACTAAATAGTTAGTCCTTTTGTTCCTTGCTCATTCTTTGTCTGTACTACGGGATCGGCCTTCCCAGCCAAAAAGATTATTGATGAAAAAACAAAACACGAAGAAATAACTGTTTGCTGGTATCCTAAAATTGAGTGTAAAAAGACCATTTTTAAAAAAAATACAAAAGAAAAAAAAATATTCCACTTCTGAGAATCGAACCCAACATCGCTTGCACAGAAAGGTTACACACTTCCACAGTCAGGAGAGCTGACGGAATTAGGAAATTCTAAAAATATATTCTATATATATAATTCTCTTCATGGGGCCTGACGAGACACCACGACGCAAGTATGTGCAACCGATTATGACGAATGACCCTCGCCACTAGTCATTACACATGCCACTAGTCATTACACACGCCACTAGTCATTACACACGCCACTAGTCATTACACACGCCACTAGTCATTACACACGCCACTAGTCATTACACACGCCACTAGTCATTACACACGCCACTAGTCATTACACACGCCACTAGTCATTTATTGACAGCCAGACATCAGACAGAGTAACAAAATAAATGAACTGGCAGAGATTTTTTTAAAATGACAGAGATGATCAATTGGCAAAAATTAAGAAACTTAATATAGAAAATAAAGAACTTAAACAGAAAACAATTTAAAACAAACAATTTCATCGTGAGTTAGTTCTCATTGTTTTATTTATGTATTTCTACACTTATGTAAGGCATTTGTTAGTTATTTAGTTTGTATTTATAGAACAGTGTCTTCAATCGAAATTTTCCTCGCTCTTTAAACCAGATTGTTGTAGCCGATATACATATCATACTGGTTCCTTGAGTACATTCCTTGACATTTGACCAGTGGCGTCACTAGGGGGGCGGGGGGCGGGCCGCCCCGGGTGACACCCATCAGGGGGTGACACCCGAGCCTAAAATTTTACTGTGTACGATTTTATGTAAGAAAACAAAAGATGACAATTTTTTTTTAAATTAGAAATAAATTAAGAAATACAATGAAATACGTTAAAAGCGAAAATTCTTATTTAAAAAATATCAGTTAACTTGCAATAATAAAACAGTCCCAACACACGAACAACATTAAAACAAATTAGGAAAAAAAGAAAAGAAATAGTTGCAGCAGAGAGATCTTTAAAAAAGGCTGGAATGAAAGAGGCAGTGTCTTCTGTTTTAAAAGATATAAAGCCATTTGGGCTTGGACACATCGACAGCATGAACGAATCCCACCTCACGACTCCCTCCACCACAGTGGGGTGGGAGGAATACGATTTTTATCACAAGGAAAAAAACAAAAGATGGGTTTTCTTTGTTGATGTTTTTCTTGAGGAAAATTATGATTTCAATGTCTTTGAGTTAATATTTTATATATATATATTTATTAAAGGCGTGAAAGCATAGATATGCATGTTTATATACAGTTAGTCATCCGGTTACGACGGTCCCATCCCGACTTCCGCTGTTTAGTGCTTACGAACGCGCCCCCGTTAAAAATAGTATTACGCGTTATTCCGTATTTTAAAAAAAATCGTGAGGTAACGAATTCTTCTCTCTATTTGAAATAACAGGAAATTATTGAAAAATATGTATGAATATTTTTTCAACCTACAACTTTCGTTTGCGAATTTTTCAAATGGCGAAGTTTTCAATCAAGTCAATAAAGCTGAGTAAGCTTACAAGTTCCTTTTCAATGCTCATTAGAGAGAGCATATTCAGCCTTTTTCGTCCAATGCAAATTCTAACTCATTATATATTCTTTTCAACTTTGAAAAGGATCACTCTCAGCTGCAGTTTGATGTCATCGTTGAAAGATAGATGAGAAGTGCGATGTGTACATTTGTGAAGGACTGTGTGAAATATAGCTCATTCAAAAGCAGCAAAATTTTTATCTGTGTGCAAGTTTTTTAAATTTCACTTTGAGCTAATTCCTTTTCCTTACCCTGAGGTGAGCATGGGGCTAGACAATAACTTTTTTAAGAGTTCTGAAAATTGGACTAATTCTGAAGGTAAGCAGTCTTCGAAATCACTCATGACCCTACATGTGGAAGAAAATCAGAAGCCCCGAGCCTAGTGCTCTTTACGGGTCTTCCCGGAAGACCCCCTTAGCCATCTGGCCACCAAAGGGACGTAACAGCTGAGGACCCCCCCCCAAAGCGGTCGCTTCTGAAGCGGCCACCTGGGCATCCAGGGCATACAGTCGAAGATGCCTCCCACTAAGTTGCCCTTACAAGGAGGTGGTGGAATTTCCTACTACGACCCGCTACCACTTTGGCGCCATCCCGGCAAAGCACACGGGTCTCCATGGTTAGGACCGCCGCAGACCGGGGGATCATCAAATTACCTACCTAGGGTGCAACCCCCACTGGAAGGTTTCCTCAGAGCTGGCGTCCAATGCGTTCTTCGCGGCACTTTTTGCTAATCCGTACTGGCGCTCCTGGCCCTAAACCGGCACCACTCGATAGCGTTGCTAGTAAATTGAGGGGAACGAAACGGTTGCTTTGGATTTACCCGACCCCTTCTTCGAAATCACTTGAATGTTCTTCCATTAACTTGGCTGCTGCCCATCGGGTGGCGAAAGTGCTGAGCTCAGTTAGGTTTGTAAGAAAGCCAAATTTCTCATGGATGTATTTATATGCACCTAACCAATGTTGTAGTGCTTAAGAAAGTTTGTCAATGATTACCAGAAATACCTCAATCTTGAATTTTTTTGTCTCCAGGAAAATACTGTTTTGTTGATGTCCCTTTATCAAACTGACGCTTTCTTTTTTGTTTGATAGTATTGAAGATTGTTTACACTGTTTTTACCACGGACTTTTCATTTCCTTTGTCTTCATAGGAATAAAATTAAAAATGCTATTTTTTAACAAACTCAATGAGAGACTTCCTTTCTAAAATTGTTTCCCAAATTTCAAGTAACATAGCGACTTCCAGTTGTTCAATTTACTTTAGAAATCCTTCTTCTTCAAGTCGACAGTCACGTGGCCGATTTTCATTCGTTGTTAATTCTTCCAGTGCTGCGATATTCTCATGGTATGAGCTATTAACAGACCTTACTGCATAATGTCAGGCTGAACATCTTGTGTCAGACAAGGCTTTGTTAGCATTTATCAATTTCATATGTTTTTGAAGTACCTGTCAACGATGAGTAGATGCAACAAGTCGGGTATAAAGATTTTGCAAAAGACAGAAAAATTGTGACTGCAGTAGGACAACCTGCTGCTCTTTTCCCAACCAAATTAAAAGAATGAGCTGTGCACGGCACATAATGTGCTACAATGCACTTCTCACCAAGAATAGCCTGGTTTCCGTTATACTTCCTACTCATTTGCAGCATTCCCGCATGACTCTACAAGGCATTTTCAGGGATTCGTACAAACATAATGGCCTGCATCTTTATTATACACTATAATTCATAAAAAGTTTGAGAGCCCTTAAATTATTGGGGAATTTAGCCCGTTCAGCACCCCCCATTTTTAATCTGCCAGGGGGGGGGGTCCACGCATCTGTGAGGATGTGGTACGAGGAGGGGGTGTTTAAGAAACGTGACGTCACATCAAAACGCGAAACTTTAAACAAAAGTTCCACTTTTTTTATTGTTTACCATTTATTTAATTACGTTTTCAATGACTTCACGCGTGTCACGATATTACAGTGCAGACTTACCCTAAATACATATTTAAATGACAAAAAATAATTTGCAACATGCTAATTTTTATTGAGAAAATATGGCTTGGGGGAGGGGTGTCAAAGCTTTGTGACGTCATATCGTAAAAAAGGGGTGAGGTCTAAGTTTTTGTGACAAAGTATGACGCTGGGGGAGGTTGGGGTAAAAATCGGCAACCTCGCGTGACGTAATTTATGGACGGTTCCTTCAGTCGTGAAGGGGTGACACCATGAGCTACCGCCCCGGGTGACACCAACCCTAGTGACGCCTCTGCATTTGACACTATCAAAACTCATGTATATATCAAATACATCCATTGACATTAGACAGTATTAATTATATGTCATCAAATGCATTACTGGATACTTTAGAGCTATATGTCATCAATAACATCACTTGACATTTGACATCATTAGAGCTATGATATGACATCATAACACGTAGTTCTCTAGTTAAACAAGCGATCAAAATAAGCCACTAGTATTTTTAAAAGACACATTTCATGATATATTCACTAGATGAGATTTCTAGACAATGCCATGAGTGAGTTTGGTGCATATCATCTTTGTTTACTCAAATATGTCGGGTGATGGAAGTTATGGATATTTTAATCTAATTCCAAGGCAAGCTTTGGGAGTAGAATAACTCTATCTGAGTGTCCGTGTTCTGGTAGTAGAACAACTCTATCTGAGTGTCCATGTTCGATCGTCTCATTGAACTCTGTGTCAAGTCAATTAGGTAGATGAGATTTGTTTCACAGTTATTGATTAGTGGGGTTATTTCTATCCACCATTATTTAGCCGGCTATCTCTTGTCTCAAATATTGATCTATTCCACACCAATGGTCTTACTTTGATTCCCTCCAATTAAACAAAATGAGAACACTTGAACACAGTGTTTTTTTTTAAATTAAACTTTAAACAACCAACAACACAACCAGAACTTAAACACTCAACCAACAACACAATCAGAAGTTAAACACTCAACCAACAACACAATCAGAAGTTAAACACTCAACCAACAACACAATCAGAAGTTAAACACTCAACCAACAACACAATCAGAAGTTAAACACTCAACCAACAACACAATCAGAAGTTAAACACTCAACCAACAACACAACCAGAATTTAAACACTCAACCAACAACACAATCAGAACTTAAACACTCAACCAACAACACAATCAGATCTTAAACACTCAACCAACAACACAATCAGATCTTAAACA
Organism: Ampullaceana balthica; assembly: GCA_944989445.1. NCBI lineage: Eukaryota > Metazoa > Mollusca > Gastropoda > Lymnaeidae > Ampullaceana > Ampullaceana balthica. Next base: position 16,728 of record CALYLW010002169.1, on the reverse strand, counting down.
CTCATGAATAACTCAAATCACAACCTAACACTGACCAAACAATCCAAACCGGAAACTTCAAGCACAAATAATTTACTCTAAAAATTAAAATATTTTATTTTAAAAATCATCAAGCTCCAATAAAATCACGTGACACCACTGGGCGGATTTTTTTAGCACTTCAGCCACGCAGCTATGACCTTCTGTTTAGCAGCCACGCAGCTTTGACCTTCTGTTTAGCACTTCAGCCACGCAGCTATGACCTTCTGTTTAGCAGCCACGCAGCTTTGACCTTCTGTTTAGCAGCCACGCAGCTTTGACCTTCTGTTTAGCAGCCACGCAGCTTTGACCTTCTGTTTAGCACTTCAGCCACGCAGCTATGACCTTCTGTTTAGCAGCCACGCAGCTTTGACCTTCTGTTTAGCACTCCAGCCACGCAGCTATGACCTTCTGTTTAGCAGCCACGCAGCTTTGACCTTCTGTTTAGCAGCCACGCAGCTTTGACCTTCTGTTTAGCACTCCAGCCACGCAGCTATGACCTTCTGTTTAGCAGCCACGCAGCTTAGACCTTCTGTTTAGCACTCCAGCCACACAGCTCTGACCTTCTGTTTAGCACTCCAGCCACGCAGCTTTGACCTTCTGTTTAGCAGCCACGCAGCTTTGACCTTCTGTTTAGCACTCCAGCCACGCAGCTATGACCTTCTGTTTAGCAGCCATGCAGCTTTGACCTTCTGTTTAGCACTCCAGCCACGCAGCTCTGACCACGGGAGGAACAGACAATGTTTCCAACTCCTCCACGGAGCCACAAGAAACTCGTGGAGACTCCGCCCTTCGCGTTGCCTCACTGACCCCCAGGGCGCTGTCTACTTCCTCCAGCCCCAAACGTTTCTCCAGGCGGTACAGAGCTTTGACGAACCCTGAGTTTAGCTTGACATGTGGCCTCTTGGCTCGAACGATGTTGATCGCCTCCCGATAGGGCATTCTGAAATGTTGCATAAGGTGCTGGATAACCGCTGCCGGCGCCCTGGACTGCCCCATGTAGCTGAACACGAGAACCCGGCGCCCCATTTTCCGGGCGCCATTGATGAAAGCGTTTATTTCCCCGAAGTATTGTTCGAGATTCTCCCACTCTATGTCGTCTACCCCGATGTTCAGTTTTGAACGGAAGTGAGTTTGACGGGCGCATGCACAGGGGCAGTCTGATTTCTTGTTGGCGGGAACATGCGCCGGACTGGTGTTTGTCATGTCGATGAGTGAGGAGATGCCGTACTTACATAGGAGAGGCTCGTTGTACGCCGCCTCAATACTCCCCAGGAAAAGATAATCCGTGACACTAATCATAACATTGCCGATGGACGCCATGCTCGCGGCCAGAGACGAGGACGGTGAAGACTTCCTGAAACAGTTGCCATCGGACGACGCTTTGACCAGAGGCTGTGGATTGGAAGCAAGTTTGGCGAACGTGTCTGAATTGCTCTTGACCAAAGATCTTTTACTTCTGCAGGACGGATCTTCCGTTTCGAGAAACGCGTGGGCGCTGCACACGCTAGGTCTGCCGCCCGGGGCGCTCGACACCATCCTCGTGTCATGGCCCACGTCGTCAGCGTTGTCTGAAGACTCGTGTGAGAGCAATGTAATTATTTTTGGCGTTCGATATCGAATCGGGCTAATTAAAGGAGATTGCATCGATTTCCTTCGTGTTGTGGAAGGCGACTGCTGATGAGGTGGCGGTATCGATGCCAGATAAGTATCGTGCCCCATCGAGAAATTCGGGCTCGGGTTTTTCACTATAGGTCTGTGATGGGGGCTGAACATATCAGCAGGGGCGCCGCCCTCTGGTCTCGTGGTGACGAACATATTCGCCGCTGTCGTAGGGCTCGGCAGTGGTGATGTGCGTCTCGTGCAAGGATCTGGATCGAAACTAATGCGAGGGCTGCTTCGCATCGGGTCAATCGTATCGAAGCTACCCCCACCGATACTAGGGCAAGAGCTGTGCATGATGTTAATTTTAACATCGCCGTGAAAAGCTGAGTCTGAAATCTGAGTAAACCCGCCGTCAGCTCCTGTGGTCTCAGATTTAGTCATGTGACTCTGGGCTGTGACGTCATCATCACGAAGGCTGACTCGGTGTTTAGATTTGTCCCGTTTGGACGTGAAGATGTCCTGGAGGTGCGCCTTGCTCTTGCTGAGAATGTTCTGGAAAAAGTCAGTCACTGAGTTCTGTCTGCGCATGCCCCTGGGTTTGTCCACCGTCTGCTGCAGGCTCGTCTGGTCAAAAGATTTAGTGAACCACTTGGGGCTGGTTTTGGTGAGCTTCCGTTTGCTTCTAGATGATGCTACGGTCAGTTCACTGGCGTCTGCATGGGCGGGTGAGTCACTGGCGTCTGCGTGGCCATGAGCAGATGAGTCACTAGGGGAACACAGTGCCGCCCCTTTATCGTCTACCGTTTTATCGTCGGACATGTCTGAAGGTTTAGTTCGAGAGTTGCCCCACTTTGAGAGTAGACTCGCCGTTTGGAGATTGTTGGTGTCGCTGGCAGCTGTCAGTCACACACAGCAAGGGAAGGAACTCTAGCAGGATACTCTGCTCGTGACCTTTGAACTGATTCTGCAGAGTTGAGTCCCTTGGAATGACCATGACAGCAGTGAGTCAACCAACAGTCACATCTGATTGGGATAGACAGAATGAAGAAATGTTAGTTAACACTAGTCATGATTAGATTTTGTATTTTTTTTTGTTATTTAACGCAGCTGTTTCAAAACGTCCATTCAAGTTTTGAAAATTTATTGTTAATAAATTACATTTTCGTTTCTTTATTCGGATTTCAACTTAAGTGTAGTGGGGGTGGGAGGGGGGGGGGTTCAACACAATGTTCAGTAGAGCAGACTACAACTCACTTCGATTAGATTTTGTTGTTAATTCCGTATAGATAGTATACAAATGTTTATGTGAAGTGAAAACATGACGTCATATTATCCATCAACTCAATAGCTGGAACATCCTGGCACTTTATTCAAATCAATGAAACATCCAATTATCTCCAATCCCAAGCTAAGACTGAACAAGCTGGCAACACATGGAATAAATCCAATCTTAGGTTGAAGCCGTACTTTCTGTCAACTCCACTTCGGGTCTGGTCGTCTGCCTCCTCATTAACTTAATGAAAGAAATCTCGGACCGAGTTGTTAAGTGAGGAACTCTCGAAACATCTTTCACTGTGACAAACATAAGATTAGGCTTTTTTATATTCTACTTCTACCAAATCTCTTCAATCATGCATCGTTATAAAGTTGACGAATGTAAAATGTATTCTATTTATAACCTCACTCCGCACTTAGCGCGATTACCGGGTATGCAGCAGTCACGAGCAGTAGGAAATACCGTTGTTCTTTCCTATAGTTATCAATCACAATTAGATTTCCCCCTTGTTAGACTAATAAAATGGAGTTTAAGAAAAAAAACTTAAAGCATTTGTAGTTATCCACGCAAGTCAAGCTGAATCTTAAAGGTTTGCATCATTTTCAATCTTCTAACAATAAAAGTTCCAAGAAGAATCTTGATCAATACAATAACGACCAAAAGGTAATGACTGTCAAGTGAATACGCGGAACTACATGACGCCATTTAGGGTATGGCGTCACGAAACTAGCGCGTGCTGGCGAGAGATGGCGTACGTCTGCGTCGGACAACGTCTAACCTGCGGCGGGGTTCGCCCCCGCCAGGATATACGCCCATGATGTGGCATTTCTATCTATGTCGGTTGGCGGCTATTTCGAGCGTTGAACTTTGCCGTGACGTTGTCCCAATATAGCAGGACGAGATTGGGAAGAATATTAGCCACGCAGTTTTTATTTACTTTAACTTTAACACTGAGCGATCATTGGCTCGCACATGCAATGTCTTTTATATGGATGGAGCTAGGAAAGTGGGGGGCGGGGTGTAAATGAATATATTTACAGGAATGAAGAAGTTAAATAAATGGAGTTTAGCTTGTGAGATCGGAATCCCACCCCTCCAAAAAAACGCCAATGTTATTCTAGGGCTCACCCTTAGGTGGAAACAAAGCTGATATTTAATATTCTGATCAGATCTATAAACGTAGCTTTACGTCATGTGTTTCTATTTACAGATGAGATTTACAATAATTTATGAGCGTTTGCTAAATTTGGCGCGAAAACTACGTCATCTTTATTTCTGATTCTATCGGATGACCGGCAAGCGGACGACACCAAAATGTCAACTAACGAGTTATTTTCTCAGGAGTCCACCACGGGAGTCCACCACGGGCGTCCACCACGGGAGTCCACCACGGGAGTCCACCACGGGAGTCCACCACGGGAGTCCACCACGGGAGACCACCACGGGAGACCACCACGGGAGACCACCACGGGAGACCACCACGGGAGTTCACCACGGGAGTCCACCACGGGAGTCCACCACGGGAGTCCACCACGGGAGTCCACCACGGGAGTCCACCACGGGAGCTCTTCGGTTTTATTGTCAGTCTTTGTTTGAGATGTAAACATCCAAAAAACAAGACGTTATGACCTCTGACTCCCTTTGAACTTTGATCACAATAGAACTAAAGCCAGCGACCTAAATGTGACGTCATGATTATGGTTGGGCCAATAAATTCTACTCCAATATTGAAATGTTTTAAATTGGTCAACAATACCATTCCAATGTTTACATTGGTCAACAATACCACTCCAATGTTTACACTGGTCAACAATACCACTCCAATGTTTACATTGGTCAACAATACCACTCCAATGTTTACATTGGTCAACAATACCACTCCAATGTTTACACTGGTCAACAATACCACTCCAATGTTTACATTGGTCAACAATACCACTCCAATGTTTACACTGGTCAACAATACCACTCCAATGTTTACACTGGTCAACAATACCACTCCAATGTTTACACTGGTCAACAATACCACTCCAATGTTTACATTGGTCAACAATACCACTCCAATGTTTACACTGGTCAACAATACCACTCCAATGTTTACACTGGTCAACAATACCACTCCAATGTTTACACTGGTCAACAATACCACTCCAATGTTTACATTGGTCAACAATACCACTCCAATGTTTACATTGGTCAACAATACCACTCCAATGTTTACATTGGTCAACAATACCACTCCAATGTTTACATTGGTCAACAATACCACTCCAATGTTTACATTGGTCAACAATACCATTCCAATGTATACATTGGTCAACAATACCACTCCAATGTTTACACTGGTCAACAATACCACTCCAATGTTTACACTGGTCAACAATACCACTCCAATGTTTACATTTGTTAACAATACCACTCCAATGTTTACACTGGTCAACATCAATCAGAGACTTTATTCTCATGAGAGCGCAAAACATTAATTTAAAAATAATTGAATCTGTTTTAACCTAACTGTTCAACTGTCACATAGTTGACATGTCAACTGTCACATTGTTGACTTGGTCAACTATATGTACAAAATGACTAGAAAAAGTTTGGTTTCTCTATATTCAATAACATCTACTAAAATTAGCATTTTAATTAATGTCGCACCCTTTGCCAAAATGGATATAGATGTTTTGGATCAAGTGGTGAGGTTCACTTGAAATAAATTCAACTCAAGCCACGGGCCACGGGCTAAGTTTAACAACAGTGTAATACGTGAACTTGAAAATACACATCTGAAACAATCAGGTCAATTGAAACAATCAGGTCTATTGAAACAATCAGGTCTATTTGTCAGCTAATATAGTAACCGCCATGCAGAAGATTGTTATAAGTTTGTCCGTCATCATGAATAAATTTGTATTTCAACATTTTTACGACTAAATTTTTATGTTTGTAGGCCCAAATTCCTCTACCCGAAGACAAGAGATGAAATTGACATGTCTCTATGGCAACATGCGTCACTCATTTGTGTGCTCAAATATTCATGACGTAGCATTGAGAGGTGGTCTCATGTATGTTAGTGGGGTAGGGGTGGGGTAGGATGAAAATGGGGCGGAGCCCAAAGTAACGAGGAGAATTCAATCTATAAATAGCACAGCTCCGTGGATCTGACATCTGCCTCCAGGGCAGGGGACAAATGAGACACGCTGTCTAAACAATAATTAACCGGTGTCTATATTTATAAGACACGGATGTGGAGAGGGGAACTCTTCAGTTCGTGAGATGTGAATGTTGAACATGTGGCAATGGTTACTTTAACATTTGTGACTGATTCCTAAAATAGGCTGTTTTGTTTTGTTTTTTGATGGTGGGCGTTGCATTTATTTGGAAGTTTAATAAAATATTTATCCAGTGCCAGGTATGAATAGAAACGTCGCAGACAGAAATTTCTGAATGATTTGAAAAGTCTGGTTAGGATGAATTCTGTCTGAAAATGTCAGTAGTGACGGTGAAAATTTAAATTCGTGGCACGAGAAAAAAAACTGTTCTTCTAGAGATGAGAAAGCAAACAATGGCGGACTAAAGTAGTCACACCCACACTCCACCATCCCAATTGACATCGACTCCTACCTCTTACAGTTACAAAACCTGGAGTCGAGTAACGAACTTTCTCATGGATATACCGCCTGTAAGTGCTAACCTCCTGCACCAGTTACACACCATGCACTTTGGTGACGTTCCTGAACTAGAGAAACATTGTAACACCCTGTGTAACAACAGAGATATGTTACATCAATGAAACAATGTCTTTAAGACAAAACCAGACCTTGATATTCCACAAGGTTACATCAACCTAACTATAGCCACAGACCTTGATATTCCACAAGGTCACATCGACCTAACTCTAACTCTAGCTGATCATCTTCCACAAATGTTTCGTTGCGAGAATCTTATTTTTAATGGAAGACTATAAATTTCGGCGTAGGACAGCTTTTGTCATGGAAGGGGACCTGAAATATGATGTACCCACCCGAGTGACACAAACCGTTGGTCCGCCCATGACAGCCAACTTTGGGCCAGACATTGCCCCATGGATGGTGAGAGAGATGAACACTTCTGGTAGAACTAAACAGCTCTGCAGGATGCAACATGGGATTAGGCTATTTTTAGACCAGTGTTTGGGAGTCAACGTCCTCGAATGTGGGTTTAATAAACGTGGAAAACATTTGGACAACAACTTTGAAATGTTGACATGTTGATTCGTGACGTCACATGGACGGCATTTTTATCAATCTATTTAATTTGTGAGGCTCTTTGGGGCCCTAAATTAGTCTGGACTCAACAACTTTGGGGCCCTAAATTAGTCTGGACTCAACAACTTTGGGGCCCTAAATTAGTTTGGGCTCAACAACTTTGGGGCCCTAAATTAGTCTGGGCTCAAGAACTTTGGGGCCCTAAATTAGTCTGGAAACAACAACTTTCGGGCCCTAAATTAGTTTGGACTCAAAAACTTTGGGGCCCTAAATTAGTCTCGACTCAACAATTTTGGGGCCCTAAATTAGCCTGGATTCAACAACTTTGGGGCCCTAAATTAGTTTGGACTCCACAACTATATTTCTGTCCAATTTTACTTTTTTAAAAAAATTAAAATGTAAGTATTTTTAAACAATAAATTTAAACAACCTTGTTAAAACATAACAAATTAAAACACTTTCCATAACTTAGAATATGACAATTAGAAATAAAGCATGAGTTGTTCTTCGTTAGTATAGACAGGTCAAAAGACAACTCCACCGAGTGGTGTATGAATAAACGTATCATTTGTAAAATGTCTTAAATTTTCCGTCAAATTTCATTAAAGGTTGAATATAAATGTAGAAAGCTAGATGAAACAGAAACAAGACGACCGCTGCTAAATGACTCATACTTTGACCAGGTTAGCAAAGCACTTTGCTAAATGACTCATACTTTGACCAGGTTAGCAAAGCACTTTGCTAAATGACTCATACTTTGACCAGGTTAGCAAAGCACTTTGCTAAATGACTCATACTTTGACCAGGTTAGCAAAGCACTTCGATAACAGCCTCTTGATCAAGGCAATATTTCACTTAATGAATGTTGGCTGTTGAGTGACATATCAAAGACCTGGTATCGCAAGCTTAAGGTGGATTGGATTAATGGCAAAGATAAAACTTTTTTTTATTCCATTGTGAGCTCAGTGGCGTATAACAAGACAATGGGGGCACTTTAAACCACCCCCACCCCCTTTCCTCACTCCACGCCTGCCGAGGAGTTATAAATATTCATATCACTGTTAATGCTGTTAGACATAGCTCGGGTTTACTGTTTTATTTTAACTCTAGGTTAATGATTGTATCTTATAGTTGTGGTTTATCGTTTTATCCTGTTATAAAGGTTTAAGGTTTTATCCTATAGCTAGGGTTTCAGATGTCATCCTTTAGCTAAGGTTTATGGTTACATTCTAGAGCTGGTGTTTCGGGTTTTATCCAATAGCTATGGTTAAGGGTTCCATCCTATAGCCAGGGTTCAGTATTACATCCCATTGCCATACATGTATATGACATCTATGTACACACACTTTGCTGGTAGCGACTAGATTCAACCGTCCAAGGAAAAATATCAAGGCCAGAGAAACTAATGTATGTAGTGAGTTGTGTTGCATGGTGCTGGTTGTGGCCCCAATCTTCCCTCTAAGGTTCATTGGTCCGTGTGCAAATTTTTTTTTAAATCGTGTGCAAAGTTGCACAGCATCCATTTTGTGTGAAATATTTTACAAAATTTGCTGTGAGGTAATTCTAAACTGCTGCGCGGTGTCGGTCAGATATTTTCGCGGCCGCGCAACTTAAAGGGAATATTGTTTGTTGGTTTGATCTTCATAAGAGTGCTGGTGTGTTTTTGTTGTGTTTTTGTTGTGTTTTTTGTTGTGTTTTTTGTTGTGTTTTTGTTGTTTTTGTGTTGTTGATTTTTTTTGGTGTGTTTTTTGTTGTTTGTTAGTATTTGTATACTCACATTTGATTCTAACTTCATAAGAAAGAGATTTTCTTGTATGAATATCCTTTGATTTATATATACAAAGAAATGAGAATGTGATCACGTAACTTCCATATCTACATGTTATTTTAACTCTAGGCCCTAGGCCTATCGATTACAATAATAACAACAGGTTATTGGGTGATATCGATTACAATAATAACCACAAGTTATTGGATAATATCGACTATAGATACAAGTAACATCCAGGTTTGAATATCACTGACATGAATTCATATCGTACACAACAGCGGCAGGTTCACCTTTTGTCGTTCTTGTATAACTGAATTGATTACCGGTCAACAATTGTGTCAATAGAATAATTTGCTAACAATCCTATTCATACAACGTGATAGCCCCACAATAAATCTGCAAATAACAAGATTAATTATCAACTTTATTCATACACTTTAATTAATAGCCAACCGCACAACAAATGTGTCAATAGCACATTACACAAACAACTCTTTGCATGCAACAACTTAGTGATAGCCGCACAACAATTGTGCCCCTAGGACAATTCACTGACAGATATAGTCATTCAAAAACTTAGTGATAGCCCCACAACAAGTGTGCCAATAACACAATTCACTGACAACTATAGTCTTTCAACAACTTAATTGATAGCAGCATTCTATTCAAATACCTTACGTAAATCTGGTCGTCTGCCTCCGAATGTGTCAATTATTCAGGTACGACTGTGACAGCTGAAGTCATCAGGTCCTGTGTTTGAAGGTCCACCTCTCGCAGGTGAGTAGCAACAGAAATAATAGCACCGTTACTTCTCACTTCCAGTCTGACATTGAAAGGTCTCTAGCACTCAGTGCTGAATCTAATTGATACATTTTTTAAACGTGTTGTGTAGGGTCGATACTGCCCACCCTTTCAATCGACAGATATAACATCAATTTTTAGTCATTGTACACACTGGTATTTTTATAACCTCACTTTGTACACACTGGTATTTTTATAACCTCACTTTGTACACACTGGTATTTTTATAACCTCACTTTGTACACACTGGTATTTTTATAACCTCACTTTGTACACACTGGTATTTTTATAACCTCACTTTGTACACACTGGTATTTTTATAACCTCACTTTGTACACACTGGTATTTTTATAACCTCACTTTGTACACACTGGTATTTTTATAACCTCACTTTGTACACACTGGTATTTTTATAACCTCACTTTGTACACACTGGTATTTTTATAACCTCACTTTGTACACACTGGTATTTTTATAACCTCACTTTGTACACACTGGTATTTTTATAACCTCACTTTGTACACACTGGTATTTTTATAACCTCACTTTGTACACACTGGTATTTTTATAACCTCACTTTGTACACACTGGTATTTTTATAACCTCACTTTGTACACACTGGTATTTTTATAACCTCACTTTGTACACACTGGTATTTTTATAACCTCACTTTGTACACACTGGTATTTTTATAACCTCACTTTGTACACACTGGTATTTTTATAACCTCACTTTGTACACACTGGTATTTTTATAACCTCAAATTGTACACACTGGTATTGTTATAACCTCAAATTGTACACACTGGTATTGTTATAACCTCAAATTGTACACACTGGTATTTTTATAATCTAAATTTGTACACACTGGTCTTTTTATAACCTAAATTTGTACACACTGGTATTTTTATAACCTAAATTTGTACACACTGGTATTTTTATAACCTAAATTTGTACACACTGGTATTTTTATAACCTAAATTTGTACACACTGGTCTTTTTATAACCTAAATTTGTACACACTGGTATTTTTATAACCTCACTTTGTACACACTAGATTTCTTATCGATTTCGAATACAGTTTTCATTAAGAACTTCTGGGTATATCCAAATTGTTACATAAGTATGTCATTTTTTTATTTAGCTATTTAATAGAAAGAAAAATTGTCCAGGCTAATGAAATTGTGAAGCAGTTTCCAACACTGACTGACGCGCACACACACCTGCACCCAGTAGCTGCTATCCTCTGACTTCCGCATCTCGTCATCAAACCGTGCGGCAATCATCCATGTCACCCTCGAAATGTCCTCGTCAAGTGATGCTCAGCCACGGTGCCACAGATAACGATATCAGCTCTACCACACGTCTTTTGTATCACACGTCTTTTGTATCACACGTCTTCGTCAGGTCGAGACTTGAGGACTGATGAGATGATGACAATCATAGAGAGGGCTGATTATCTTGACAATCATTGAGCACTGATTGACTAGACAATCATAGGGAGGACTGATTGAGTTGATGACAATCATAGGGAGGGCTGATTATCTTGACAATCATAGGAGCACTGATTGACTAGACAATCATAGGGAGGACTGATTGACTTGATGGCAATCATAGAAATCAAATGGGTTTTCCGCTTTGTTTAGAACTTTATTTACACCACTGTCTGCAGAAATGTAAATTTCTTAACTACTATCTGCGCTGTGTGATTAGTTAAAACGCGTCGCTTACCTTTCATACGTCTTCCGAAATTGGCACCAAATATTTCTTATTCCACACGGGATGAATTCAACTGTAAGCCATCGTCATATTTTCCTCATTCTGGTCCTCCAACATCAAAGCACGCCATCTTGTTCTGTGACGTAGTCAGCCACATATACCTGGCTTATCACAATAAAAACAAAGATCGCTGCGACAATAAAACAGCCGACTATTTTTAGATGATCTTCTTATCACCACCACCATCCAGCAATCACAGCCACTCATTGACCCCCCCCCCACCTAGACCATCCCCTCCCCTCTCACACGCGTCACTCTCCCTGGCTGGTTGTCTCCCCTTACCGCCATCATCGATCTGACGCCGTTGTCATGGCAACACCCCAAGCAAGTCCGTCGCGCAGAGATTTCAGTAACTAGGGGAGGGGGGTGGGGGTGCCGTGGTTCTGTTTGTGTTGTTGTTACTGTCGTTGCTATTGTTACCGTGTTTGCTATTGTTACCGTGTTTGCTGTTGTTACCGTGTTTGCTGTTGTTACCGTGGTTGCTGTTGTTACCGTGGTTGCTGTTGTTACTGTGGTTGCTGTTGTTACTGTGGTTGCTGTTGTTACTGTGGTTGCTTTTGTTACTGTGGTTGCTATTGTTACTGTGGTTGTTGTTGTTACTGTGGTTGTTGTTGTTACTGTGGTTGCTGTTGTTACTGTAGTTGCTATTGTTACTGTAGTTGCTATTGTTACTGTGGTTGTTGTTGTTACTGTGGTTGTTGTTGTTACTGTGGTTGTTGTTGTTACTGTGGTTGCTGTTGTTACTGTAGTTGCTTTTGTTACTGTGGTTGCTATTGTTACTGTGGTTGTTGTTGTTACTGTGGTTGTTGTTGTTACTGTGGTTGCTGTTGTTACTGTAGTTGCTTTTGTTACTGTGGTTGCTATTGTTACTGTGGTTGTTGTTGTTACTGTGGTTGTTGTTGTTACTGTGGTTGCTGTTGTTACTGTAGTTGCTTTTGTTACTGTGGTTGCTATTGTTACTGTGGTTGTTGTTGTTACTGTGGTTGTTGTTGTTACTGTGGTTGCTGTTGTTACTGTAGTTGCTTTTGTTACTGTGGTTGCTGTTGTTACTGTGGTTGCTGTGGTTGCTTTTGTTACTGTGGTTGCTGTTGTTACTGTGGTTGCTGTTGTTACTGTGGTTGCTATTGTTACTGTGGTAGCTATTGTTACTGTGGTAGCTATTGTTACATCAGTCATCACAATTGGAGCTAACAACAACTACAAAAAGGGTTCCTGTAATACTAGTAATAGCCCGCACATGCTTGACTGATGAATACACCCGGACTGTGCACCAGGCAGTCGAGTAATTGCATTGTAACCTGGTGCCCCAAAGCAACTCTCAGGGGGGGGGGTGGATTAGTCTGTGTTGGGTACACACCATTTAATTGACATCTATCAACATACTGATTGTTGATTATGTTGTAAATGTGTGCATAGTTAATTATGCTGTAAATGTGTGCATAGTTGATTATGTTGTAAATGTGTGCATAGTTGATTATGTTGTAAATGTGTGCATAGTTGATTATGTTGTAAATGTGTGCATAGTTGATTATGTTGTAAATGTGTGCATAGTTGATTATTTTGTAAATGTGTGCATAGTTGATTATGTTGTACATGTGTGCATAGTTGATTATGTTGTAAATGTGTGCATAGTTGATTATGTTGTAAATGTGTGCATAGTTGATTATGTTGTAAATGTGTGCATAGTTGATTATGTTGTAAATGTGTGCATAGTTGATTATGTTTGTAAATGTGTGCATAGTTGATTATGTTGTAAATGTGTGCATAGTTGATTATGTTGCACATGTATGTATAGTGGATTATGTTGAACAAATATGTACAATTGATTATATTGAATTTGTATGTACAGTTGATAATGTTGTACATGTATGTAAAGTTGATTATATTGTACATGTATGTAAAGTTGATTATATTGTACATGTATGTAAAGTTGATTATATTGTACATGTATGTAAAGTTGATTATGTTGTATATGTATGTACAGTTGATTATGTTGTACATGTATGTAACATTGATCTCTTGAAGTTTTGTGTACGTGTGGTTCAATGTGTACATGGATGGTCCAGGAATCCTAAATAGTATTCTTACCATTTCTTATTTTATAAAGGGAGGCCATCCCTGTACGCTGACACGACACCAAATTATGAAACTTGACCAGTACACAACACCACTAGACCACACATCTACACCACAAAACTACAACACCACTAGACAACTCTACTACACCACTCTACTACAACACTCTACTACACCACACTACTACACCACACTACTACACCACACCACTACACCACACAACTACACAACTCTACTACACCACACAACTACACAACTCTACTACACCACACAACTACACAACTCTACTACACCACACAACTACACAACTCTACTACACCACACAACTACACAACTCTACTACACCACACAATTACACAACTCTACTACACCACACCACTACACCACACCACTACACCACACCACTACACCACACCACTACACCACACCACTACACCACACCACTACACCACACCACTACACCACACCACTACACCACACCACTACACCACACCACTACACCACACCACTACACCACACCACTACACCACACCACTACACCACACCACTACACCACACCACTACACCACACCACTACACCACACCACTACACCACTCCACTACACCACACCACTACACCACAAAACTACAACACCACTACACAACTCTACTACACCACACTACTACACCACACTACTACACCACACCACTACACCGCACTACTACACCACACTACTACACCACACTACTACACCACACCACTACACCACACCACTACACCACACAACTACACCACACTACTACACCACACTACTACACCACACAACTACACAACTCTACTACACAACTCTAATACATCACACCACTACACCACACCACTACACCACACCACTACACCACACCACTACACCACACCACTACACCACACCACTACACCACACCACTACACCACACCACTACACCACTCCACTACACCACACCACTACACCACAAAACTACAACACCACTACACAACTCTACTACACCACACTACTACACCACACTACTACACCACACCACTACACCGCACTACTACACCACACTACTACACCACACTACTACACCACACCACTACACCACACCACTACACCACACAACTACACCACACTACTACACCACACAACTACACCACACAACTACACCACACAACTACACCACACAACTACACCACACCACTCCACCACACCACTCCACTACACCACTCCACTACACCACAGCACTACACCACTCCACTACAACACTACTACACCACACTACTACACCACACTACTACACCACACTACTACACCACACCACTACACCACACAACTACACAACTCTACTACACCACACAACTACACAACTCTACTACACCACACAACTACACAACTCTACTACACCACACAACTACACAACTCTACTACACCACACAACTACACAACTCTACTACACCACACAATTACACAACTCTACTACACCACACCACTACACCACACCACTACACCACACCACTACACCACACCACTACACCACACCACTACACCACACCACTACACCACACCACTACACCACACCACTACACCACACCACTACACCACACCACTACACCACACCACTACACCACACCACTACACCACACCACTACACCACACCACTACACCACACCACTACACCACTCCACTACACCACACCACTACACCACAAAACTACAACACCACTACACAACTCTACTACACCACACTACTACACCACACTACTACACCACACCACTACACCGCACTACTACACCACACTACTACACCACACTACTACACCACACCACTACACCACACCACTACACCACACAACTACACCACACTACTACACCACACTACTACACCACACAACTACACAACTCTACTACACAACTCTAATACATCACACCACTACACCACACCACTACACCACACCACTACACCACACCACTACACCACACCACTACACCACACCACTACACCACACCACTACACCACTCCACTACACCACACCACTACACCACAAAACTACAACACCACTACACAACTCTACTACACCACACTACTACACCACACTACTACACCACACCACTACACCGCACTACTACACCACACTACTACACCACACTACTACACCACACCACTACACCACACCACTACACCACACAACTACACCACACTACTACACCACACTACTACACCACACAACTACACAACTCTACTACACAACTCTAATACATCACACAACTACACCACACCACTACACCACACCACTACACCACACAACTACACCACACTACTACACCACACTACTACACCACACAACTACACAACTCTACTACACAACTCTACTACACAACTCTAATACATCACACAACTACACAACTCTACTACACCACACAACTACACAACTCTACTACACCACACAACTACACAACTCTACTACACCACACAACTACACAACTCTACTACACCACACAACTACACAACTCTACTACACCACACCACTACACCACACCACTACACCACACCACTACACCACACCACTACACCACACCACTACACCACACCACTACACCACACCACTACACCACTACACCACACCACTACACCACACCACTACACCACACCACTACACCACACCACTACACCACACCACTACACCACACCACTACACCACACTACTACACCACTCTACTACACCACACTACTACACCACACCATTACACCACACCACTACACCACACCACTACACCACACCACTACACCACACCACTACACCACACCACTACACCACACCACTACACCACTCTACTACACCACTCTACTACACCACACCACTACACCACTCTACTACACCACACCACTACACCACTCTACTACACCACACCACTACACCACTCTACTACACCACACCACTACACCACTCTACTACACCACTCTACTACACCACACCACTACACCACTCTACTACACCACACTACTACACCACTCTACTACACCACACTACTACACCACACCATTACACCACACCACTACACCACACTACTACACCACACCACTACACCACACCACTACACCACTCTACTACACCACACCACTACACCACACCACTACACCACTCTACTACACCACACCACTACACCAC
>CALYLW010002168.1:34546-98905 GCA_944989445.1 Ampullaceana balthica | reverse complement strand
CCAGCTTCAGCAGGCTTTTTAACTAGTTATTCCATAATCATCCATGAAAACTTACACACAAATTCTTATAATCTTCGTTTTTTCTCAGGATATTAATTTTTATATCTAACATTATATATATATATATATATATATATATATATATATATATATATATATATATATATATATATATATATCAATATACATGATTCCCGTTGTATGTATGGAAGTAATGCTGTTAGGTGGCGCTTCTATCGATTTTGTTTTATAGTGCTACTAATTTTAGAAAGCAGTACACCAAATTACTGCACCAAAAATAACACTTTTCGAACGTTCCGCATAAAATTGTTTAATATGATAATAAATGAATCAAATAAAAATAAATTAAATAAACGAAAGTTCTGCATCAAGTTATTTTTTACTCTGATGTGTATTTATTTTTTAAACGTTCATAATTTTTGACGGGTGATACACTAGTATCAATATAGATAATTCCCGTTGTCTGTATGTATGTATGTATGTATATATGTATGTATGTATGGAATAATTATGTTAGGTGGCGCTGCGATCGAATTTGTATAAAAATATTATATGACGTCATTGTTTTATGTATATTGATATTATATGACGTCATTGTTTTTGGCTTATGTTGTAATTTTTGAAATGGAACGATGTAAAAAAGGGATTTGAGGATTTATAATTATTATGAAATACTTTGTGTACATTTCGGCAAGTTTAATATTTCGTATTTATCAAACACGGATAAGTTACATATTATGTTAATTTTGTATATTGATTCCCGTTGTCTGTATGGATGTAAGTGCTGTTAGGTGGCGCTGCGATCAAAATTGTATAAAAATATTATCTGACGTCATTGTTTTAGCTTATATTTTAATTTTTGAAAAGGGAACGATGTAAAAATAGGATTTGAGGATTTATAATTATTATGAAACTAGACGCCCCGCGGCCTAGTATACGCCGCAGACTTGCTCATGGAGAGTACAAAGAAAGTGGAGAAAGAACGGACACAAACTACAGCTCGAAGAAATCAAAACAACGCGAATGATCGTCGGTTAATAAATGGGAGGAGGGTAACACAACCTCAGTGTGCATGTCTTTACGTTTACTCGTTACTTTTTATTTACTTAGTGCTGCTTTTTGTGTGTCTGTACTCTCTCCCCCCCCAAAAAAAACCCTTCTTTGCACTGTCTATAATGAGCAAGACTGAGGCGTATCCTACGCGTCGGATCTCTTCAGAGCTCCTTCTTTTCGTACACTTACAGCCCTTTGCCCAAACCCACCCCAGTTTTGCAGCTGTGTCTTTCAGGAAGTCTTCACCCGTCACTAAATCATTAGCGGCGTATGCTACTCCGCGGGTCAGCTGGTATATTATATAATATATAAACATCTCCATCTGTAACACCGAGGGACATAGCCTAGTTCAATAGTCCATAGCAATTTAAAAATAAAATTACTTTTAATTAATTTAAAATATAAACTTAAAATTCATAATAATCTTGGTTTCAAGAATAACATAGTGCTCGGTGTTTCTCGCCGTAAAATATTATATGACGTCAATTACCCTAACAATTATAAAATACTTTGTGTACATTTCAAGAAGTTTAATATTTAATATTTATCAAACAAGGATAATTTACTTGGGGTTTTGTAAAAAGTAGGTGCCAAAGGTGCCCTACAACCTCTAGTTGTGTGTATTATCAAGTCTTGTGGGAAAGATAAAGATGTTTCACACACACAGCCACACGCACACACACGCACACACGCAGATATATGAGTGTTCCGACTTAAACGATCAATTACTAAGGTTATATAAAAATCACTTATTTTTTGTTAGGTATATCTCTCTGTGCGATGATTTAAGTTAGATTTTCTGGTTTAAATATACTATTTGTCCTGAATTTACTATTGAGAATGCAATTTATAGTTTTATATACATATAACAATTTAATTATATAATATTGAGACAATTTACGCTCAATAAAAAGCACTGGGGAAGTAAACTAAAAATTCAATAAGGTAGAAATATTATTTGAAAAAAATTCATAGCAAAAGAACTCATAGGTACAGAGCCGGCTTAGCAAAGAATGGTATTTGGATTAAAACATATATAGTGTTTCACATGCTTACAGAATTCATATATATATTTACCCTCTATAATGTATGATTGTAACCAAACAACGCACGAACCATTGAAGTCAGCATTTGTGTTGTAAACAGTGCTGACTGACTCAAAGAGATATTTTTGGTGCTGTATTTTGGTGCGCTGCTTTTTAAAATTAGCTTAAAAATCATGTTGTGATTAACAATACAAAAAAATATATATATAAATACTTTGTGTACATTTCAGAAATATTTCGGATTTGTTTTACAAGGATAAGTTACGTGGGCTTTTTAACCAAAAAAAGTGGACGCTGTAGGCATCCTAAAACCCCTATTATAAAATACTTTGTGTACATTTAAGGAAATTTAATATTACGTGTTTATCATACAAGGACAAGTTAGTTGTGATTATGAAAAAGGTGGGCGCCGTAGGCGCCTTAAAAAGTGGGCGCCGCAGGCGCCACTGCGCCGCAGCAGAGCCTAGTTTAAAAATAAAAGGCGTATGTATCCACAAACACAACAAAACAAACACATTTTTTTTTGAAATCCCCATACAAAATAAGCTAAGAGTATTTTGATAAATAGTTTACACATTTTATGTAGGGTCCTAAGTATTCGTTGAATCAAATATCTCCAATTTTGCTGTTTCACTAAGCGATGAAATTCATTTTGTATTTCTTTTTTCCGATGAGACATTATATTTTATAAATTCGATCACCCGCCCCTCTTTATTTCCATTATCAGATGATGGATATTTCTTTTTATTTGTAAAGTTAAATATAAAATTCAGAATTTAAGTTTGTATTGTTATTATTAAAATTTTATGATAAACAGAGATAACACTTTTTAAGGAAAAAATTGCGTTTGGTACTAAGGGCACGATATGTGTTATCTGGTTTATATGTACTAAGTTTTATTTTGATCTGTTCTTTAGTCCGGTGGCCTATGATAAGATTATATTTATTTTTCAAATATAAGATAAAATGATTTTACTGTATATTATTTTAACTTAATTGTTGTGTCATATTTTGGTAAATAATGTTATGTTATGAGTATGCACAAATAAAGCCTGCTATTCATATGAGAAGTTAGAAACCTAATGATAAGTGACCAAGGGATAAGGCCAAGGGTGGCCAGTCCTGTAGTAGATTAGAGCCATTTTAAAGTATAAAAAAGTTGTTGAGAGCCTCATTGAAGCACTTAGGGTCATTAAACTTGGCTTGGAAATCTTCCCACAAGCCCTGTAACATATATTTCATAACTTGTATGCGAGCCACTGTTTGAAAATAGAAGAGCCGCGTTTGTCTCGCGAGCCTGGGTTTTGCAACTGTTGGATAAGGCTGTCAGTTAGTATATAAAAGAGAAACACAAAAATAAATGAATAAAATGAACAAAAAACTTTTTTTAAAGAATGAGGCCCAGCTGCAGTGAGGAATGTAGAATCTCGCATGAAAAATCAGAAAATAATTTTTTAGTCACAAACTAATTAGTCACACAGGGGGACTCAGAACTCTAAGTTTTATTGATATTTATTGTGATCGATTGTGGGATTTAATGTGAGATATAAAATTTGATCAACTAACACAAAAGTTATGAGTCCCCTTGTGTGACTACTTAGTTTGTGAATAAAAAAAATATTTTCTGCTATTTCATGCGAGATTCTACATTCCTCACTTCAGCTGGGCCTCGTTCTTTTAAAAAAAGTTTTTTGATCATTTTATTTTCTACTTTTACGCGTTGAATAAAAATTTGTAAAACTTAATTTCATTCATGAAGTCCTGTTAAATGTCCTGTTAGCCAAGTTCATCTAGAGACGAAATTTGTGAGCAAAATTTGACATTTTCTATAAATATAAACTTACACATTCTTAACTCCTTTCCATTTGTGCGCTGATCCACTTAGCAGAAAAAATATTTTTTTCACAATACATGGATTGTCTATATAAGACATTCTATGATTTCACTAGTTCTATCTGGAATGATTTTCCACACACACTACACATATCATATACACAAAACGACTATGCATCACGGGAAGTGTGTCATTTTTAATTTTATTTTTCCGCACGACCGACCGCCTGCGAACCCAAGAGACGACGGGGAAGTTAATATAAGGGATTGAATTAGAAAACCCCGTAAAAACAAAGGAATTTAATATAAGGGATTGAATTAAACAACCCCTTAAAAATAAAGTTTTTGACTTTAAATCCCTTATATATGAGACATAACTAAAACGTATTTATCATGCTTGAACGCGACAAACATTTACAGACTGAGATTGCCTTAAACACCATTTGTTGTAAAACGGAAAAAGTTTTGGACACGGATGGTTGAACTAACTCAGCGTGACGCGTAAAATGTCAACAAAAGCTTGCCGCTACATATAGAGATAAACTAAAAAAGCATTAATTTAATTACGGTACTTTTGATCGATCTGAAAATGTAATAGCTTTATTATCCCCACAAGCCAAACCTACTGTTAAAATTTCAGGTCTCTAGCAAGTCAGAAAACGTGTTTACGAGCGTTTAAAAAAAATTGACGACAGAACCGGAGGTGTTGAATCCGGAATCCTTCACGAGTTAATAGGATAGGGGCCTTAAAAAAACAATCAATCACATTTTTTTTCACAATTTGACGACGTGAAGTGTATTCATTTAAAGCAGTGCCTCATAACATTTCTTTACTGTTTAAAATGTACGTTGTATTAAATTATGAATTGTGAGGAACATAAATACTAAATTGATAATTTCATCCCAACGTGTAATAAATAAACATAATCGACAGTTTTTGAAAAGATCTGTACCACTCTCGTCTTTCAAAAAGCTGATATATATTTACGACACTGCATCTTCACACAGTTGTAAGTAATACAAAATGTGTAACAGCGTATCTATATATATAATTAAAAAAACGTAAAAACCCAAGTTTTTGACTTTAAATCCTTTATGTACGAGACGTAACTAAAAGAATGTTTATTATAATAAGCAGCGAAAGACCATCGAGAAAATATACAATTGTAGTTGTGTCGTAAAACAGGTTTAATGTAATGCGCACCGATCAGGAATATGTTTACAAAAAGTGTTGTCAATAAAATACGCACTTATTGCGCGACAGAAAGGATGTTCAATATAATGCGCATCCTTACACTTACACTCTATCTCAAAAAATAACATGATACATAGGAATAAATAAAATAATCTAAAAAAATCAATAATTCAATTACGGTAGATGTGATCGATCTGAAATTTTGATATATTGTTTTTATCATCGGGACAAAACTGCCTGCAAAATTTCAGCTCGCTAGCTTACGAGAAAGTGGGATAAAAATTGATCCAAAGTTTTGGCGACAAGCAAGGGTGCAAGGGTGCAAGCAGGCAACCAGACACCACGAGTTAATATAAAGGATTTAATTTTTAAAAAAACGTAAAAAAACCAAGTTTTTGACCATAAATCCCTTATGTACGAGACGTAACTAAAAGAATGTTTATAATAATAAGCAGCGAAAGACCATCGAGAAATACACAAGTGCAGTTGTGTCGTAAAACATGTTTAATATAATGCGCACCGATCAGGAATATGTTTATCAAAAGAGTTGTCAATAAAATACGCACCTTATTGCGCGACAGAAAGGATGTTCAATATGATACGCACCGCGACGCTCTATCTCAAAAAATTGCATGATACATGGGAATAAATAAAATAATCTAAAAAATCAATAATTTAATTACGGTACATGCGATCGATCTGAAATGTTGATAAATTGTTTTTATTATCGGTACGAAACTGCCTGCAAAATTTCAGCTCGCTAGCTTACGAGCAAGCGGGTTAAAAATCGATCAAAAGTTTTGGAGACAAGCAAGGGCGGGCAGCCGCAATGGCGGGCGGCGCAGACACCACGATTTAATATAAAGGATTTAAAAATCAAAGTATGTTCTGTGTATGTGCATGTACTTTACAGCTGACTAAACCATTTACCCGATCGTCATGAAACTTTTCGAGACTGTTGAGTATGTTTCCGGGATGATAACTGGCTACTTTTTTCGGAATTTAACACTCATGGGGCGCCGGGGTCCCATAATGTCATGTTTTTCTAATATGAGCTATATAAAATTTGTTTAAGCGTTATCTACTGTATTAATTGATGGATCTTAACTAAACTTTGTATATAAAAACTTGGCAAATAATATTAAAATACTATAGGGTAATAAACTCGTAATTACGAGTCCTTCGGTCCTGGAGGCCCAAAATGCCTTTTTTCTAAAACGTTTAAGAACTAATCCCCCATTCATTTATAAACGATCTTGAAAAATAATTATAAATGCATCTATTATTGACCATATGCAAACGAACAGGTGTTTTGAACTTTGTGTTTTGCACAGAATGGGACCTGGGGCTCTTAGTGTCGTTCTTTGCTCATATGAGCTGTATAAAATTTAGTTTATGCGTTAGCTATTGAGTAAATGAATTTAACCAAACTTTGTATCCAAAAACTTGGTATGCCATATTAAAATACTTAAGGGCACTGAACTTCTAATGTCATTTTTTTTCTTTTTAATAACACTACTTCTAATACATTTGTATTAAAAAGAATTCAAGGAAATGTGCGCATCGTACTTAAACAACAAAGGTTATAGAATTCTTCTGGTTAAAAATTGTATCATCTTATAACATACATGCCAAACATAGCTTTACTTTTAAACTTACTTATAGTTGTTTTAATATGGAAATAATATTTGAATTGATTAATATTTTTTTCATCATTTATGATTTAAAATAATGTCCGGTAACCAAAGTTTACACTGTATAAGTGTATAGATTACGTAATCTTTTTTACATGTAGGTTTATTTGCCATGGGTCATCACTTTCCACAACAAAATAAACTAACATATTAAAGAATTATGTTTTCATTAAATGTCGAGTTACGAATCACAACAAAACAAAATTTGCATTTTTATTCACACATATTAATATACTAGTTTGTGCTGCGGCGCCCCCTTTTTTAAGGGCGCCTACGGCGTCCGCATTTTTCAAAAGCCCAACTAACTTGTCCTTGTATGATAGATACGTAATATTAAACTTTCTTAAAGGTACACAAAGTATTTTATAATGTTTTTTTTTATTTTTTAAATTTTTTTTAATTTTTATGTTAAAAGCCTAAGTAACTTATCCTTGTATGATAAATACGAAATATTCCTGAAATGTATACAAAATATGTATATAATATAGGTTGTGCTGCGGCGCCCAATTTTTTCAAAAGCCCAACAAACTTGTCCTTGTATGATAGATACGTAATATTAAACTACCTTAAATGTACACAAAGTAATTTAAAATAGAGGTTGTAGGGCGCCTACGGCGCACACTTTTTTTTTGGGGGGGGGGAATCAAAAGCCCAAGTAGCTTATCCTTGTATGATAAATACGAAATATTCGTGAAAATCAAACAAAGCATTTATATAATAATTTTTTACAGTGCTAATCACCACACGATTTTTAAACTAATTTTAGAAAGCAGCGCACCAAATTACTGCACCAAAAAATAACTATTTGAGTCATTCAGCACTGCTTACAACGCAAAATTTAAAAAAAGCAGAGTGATGTCCCTTAGCGTTAGGCTACATAATTGAGCGTAAATATATATATGATTAATTCTATGCATCGTGTAACAATTGTAATAATTTGTTTTAAAAGTATCCATAATATAAAGAAAGTATCAGTAAAAAAGGCCAAAGCTTTGTGCCGCAAAGACAAAACAAATATAAATGTTATAATATTATGACACAGCTGAAATTGAAATGTGTAGATCTACACCAAAATGTGCGCACCGTAATTTGACAATAAAAGATTTTTGAAAGAGCACCGCTCAAAATAATGTATTGGAAACGAATACCGCACCAAAATGAACTCGATTTGAATGTCCGCATGAAGTTGTTCAAGATGGAAATGAGAATTAATATTTCTCTCTTTGTCTCATATTTTAATTGATGGCTTTCGGGAAAAAGGGGCAATTACAAAAAAATGTACGTAAACAATCTGCAGGTTAAAAGGAGCCGTCCTTCCGAATTCGGTCTCCGTCCCTCATTTGGTTTTTTCCGTGATTGTGGAACTTACGGTCGAAAAGTGAAACATACAAACATAGCCATATACAAACATACACACACCAACTAAGCTTTATATATTAGATATTTACGATGTATCAATAGCCAAATACATGTATCATTTACAATGGAACATGAAAATATATATTTAATTTTTCTAGCTCAGGATGAAATGTTATAACAAGGGTTTTTGTACTCTTTACTTTTCAACAAATGGAACATTAAAAATCGTTTGCTGCTTGACAGGGATTTAGGTTTTGAAAATATACTAAATAGTAAATAGATTCTTGCCTGGCGGCTCTGCAATAAATTATGCCATAAATCTTACTTGAAGTAGAAAACCGCATTTCAGCTTAAAAGCTGAATTCGAATGAAATAAAACTTACGTTAATAAATCAAAATGAAAACTATTAGTTGATAATGAGCGTTTAAAACTTACCATAAGCACGGTATTCAAAACTGGAAAGATCTAGCTTAAGAAGATCATCGTCTGAATCAAATTTAGCGAGCATACCTCCTCCTGGAATAGACTCACAGTATTCCTAAAATGGAAATCACGAATGGAATTTACTTTTGCATACATCATCTTTCATTTTAAAAAACACATGTATACGAAATAGTAAGACACACGTTTATACGACATAGTAAGGCACACATTTATACGATATAGTAAGGAACACATTTATACGACATAGTAAGGCACACATTTATACGACATAGTAAGGCACACATGTATATGACATGGCAAGACACACATTTATACGACATGGTAAGGCACACATTTATACGACATAGTAAGGCACGCATGTATACGACATAGTAAGGCACACATTTATACGACATAGTATGGCACACATTTATACGACATAGTAAGGCACACATGTATACGACATAGTAAGGCACACATTTATACGACATAGTAAGGCACATATGTATACGACATAGTAAGGCACACATTTATACGATAAAGTAAGGAACACATTTATACGACATAGTAAGGCACACATTTATACGACATAGTAAGGCACACATGTATATGACATGGCAAGACACACATTTATACGACATGGTAAGGCACACATTTATACGACATAGTAAGGCACGCATGTATACGACATAGTAAGGCACACATTTATACGACATAGTATGGCACACATTTATACGACATAGTAAGGCACACATGTATACGACATAGTAAGGCACACATTTATACGACATAGTAAGGCACATATGTATACGACATAGTAAGGCACACATGTATACGACATTCGAAGGCACAAATTTATACGACATAGTAAGGCACACATTTATACGACATAGTAAGGCACACATTTATATGATATAATAAGGCACATATTTATAAGACATGGTAAGGAACACATTTATACCACATGGTAAGGCAACCATTTATACGACATAGTAAGGAACACATTTATACGACCTAGTAAGGCACACAGTTATACGACATGGTAAGGCACATATTTATACGACATAGTAAGGTACACATTTATACGACATGGTAAGGCACATATTTATACGACATAGTAAGGCACACATTTATATGACATAGTAAGGCACACATTTATACGACATAGTAAGGCACACATTTATGCTACATAGTAAGGCAAACATTATTACGACATAGTAAGGCACACATTTTTACGGCATAGTAAGGCACATATTTATACAACATAGTAAGGCACATATTTATACGACATAGTAAGGCACACATTTTTACGGCATAGTAAGGCACATATTTATACAACATAGTAAGGCACATATTTATACGACATAGTAAGGCACATATTTATACGACATAGTAAGGCAAACATTGTTACGACATAGTAAGGCACATATTTATACGACATAGTAAGGCACATATTTATACGACATAGTAAGGCACAGATTTATACGACATATTAAGGCAAACATTATTACGACATAGTAAGGCACATATTTATACGACATAGTAAGGAACATATTTATACGACATAGTAAGGCAAACATTATTACGACATAGTAAGGCACATATTTATACGACATAGTAAGGCACATATTTATACGACATAGTAAGGCACATATTTATACGACATAGTAAGGCACATATTTATACGACATAGTAAGGCACATATTTATACGACATAGTAAGGAACATATTTATACCTCATAGTAAGGCACATATTTATACGACATAGTAAGGCAAACATTATTACGACATAGTAAGGCACATATTTATACGACATAGTAAGGCACATATTTATACGACATAGTAAGGCAAACATTATTACGACATAGTAAGGCACATATTTATACGACATAGTAAGGCACATATTTATACGACATAAAAAGGAAAACATTATTACGACATAGTAAGGCACACATTTATACGACATAGTAAGGCACATATTTATACGACATAGTAAGGCACATATTTATACGACATAGTAAGGCAAACATTATTACGACATAGTAAGGCACATATTTATACGACATAGTAAGGCACACATTTATACGACAAAGTAAGGCACATATTTATACTACGTAGTAAGGCACATATTTATACAACATAGTAAGGCACACATTTATACGACATAGTAAGGCACAATTTTATACGACATAGTAAGGCACACTTTTATACGACATAGTAAGGCACACATTTATACGACATAGTAAGGCAAACATTATTACGAAATAGTAAGGCACACATTTATACGACATAGTAAGGCACACATTTATACGACATAGTAAGGCACATATTTATACAACATAGTTAGGCACACATTTATACAACATAGTAAGGCACACATTTATACGACATAGTAAGGAACACATTTATACGACATAGTAAGGCACATATTTATACAACATAGTAAGGCACACATTTATACGACATAGTAAGGCACACATTTATACGACATGGTAAGGCACACATTATTACGACATAGTAAGGCACATATTTATACAACATAGTAAGGCACAGATTTATACGACATAGTAAGGCACACATTTATACGACATAGAAAGGCACACATTTATACGAATTAGTAAGGCACACATTTATACGACATAGTAAGGCACACATTTATACGACATACTAAGGCACGCATTTATACGACATAGTAAGTAACACATTTATACAACATAGTAAGGCACACATGTATACGACATAGTAAGGCCCATATTTATACGACACAGTAAGGCACACATGTATACGACATAGTAAGGCACATATTTATACGACATAATAAGGCACACATTTATACGACATAGTAAGGCACACATTTATACGACATTGTAAGGCACACATTTATACAACATACTAAGGCACACATATATACGACATAGTAAGGCACACATTTATACGACATTGTAAGGCACATATTTATACGACATAGTAAGGTACACATTTATACGACATAGTAAGGCACACATGTATACGACATAGTAAGGCACATATTTATACGACATAGTAAGGCACACATTTATACGACATAGTAAGGCACGCATTTATACGACATAGTAAGGCACATATTTATACGACATAGTAACGCACACACTTATACGACATAGTAAGGCACATATTTATACGACATAGTTAGTCAAATAAATATACGAGATAGTAAGGCACTCATTTATACGACATAGTAAGGCACACATTTATACGACATAGTAAGGCACACATTTATACGACATAGTAATTCACACATTAATACGACATAGTAAGGCACACATTTATACGACATAGTAAAGCACACATTTATACGACATAGTAAGGCACACATTTATACGACATAGTAAGTTACATATGTATACGACATAATAAGGCACACATTTATAAGACATAGTAAGGCACATATTTATACGACATAGTAAGGAACATATTTATACGACATAGTAAGGCACACATTTATACGACATAGTAAGTTACATATGTATACGACATAATAAGGCACACATTTATAAGTCATAGTAAGGCACGCATTTATACGACATAGTAAGGAACATATTTATACGACATAGTAACGCACACACTTATACGACATAGTAAGGCACATATTTATACGACATAGTTAGTCAAATAAATATACGAGATAGTAAGGCACACATGTATACGACATAGTAAGTTACATATGTATACGACATAATAAGGCACACATTTATAAGACATAGTAAGGCACATATTTATACGACATAGTAAGGAACATATTTATACGACATAGTAAGGCACACATTTATACGCCATAGTAAGGCACAGATTTATACGACATACTAAGGCACATATTTATACGACATAGTAAGGCACACATTTATACGACATAGTAAGGCTCACATGTATACGACATAGTAAGGCACACATGTATACGACATAGTAAGGCACACATTTATACGACATAGTAAGGCACACATTTATACGACATAGTAATTCACACATTTATACGACATAGTAAGGCACACATTTATACGAAATAGTAAGGCACACATTTATACGACATAGTAAGGCACACATTTATACGACATAGTAAGTCACATATGTATACGACATAATAAGGCACACATTTATACGACATAGTAAGGCACACATTTATACGACATAGTAAGGCACACATTTATACGACATAGTAAGGCACAAATTTATACGACATAGTAAGGCACACATGTATACGACATAGTAAGGCACACATGTATACGACATAGTAAGGCACACATTTATACGACATAGTAAGGCACACATGTATACGACATAGTAAGGCACACATTTATACGACATAGTAAGGCACACATTTATACGACATAGTAAGGCACACATTTATACGACATAGTAAGGCTCAAATGTATACGACTTAGTAAGGCACACATGTATACGACATAGTAAGGCACACATGTATACGACATAGTAGGGCACACATGTATACGACATAGTAAGGCACACATTTATACGACATAGTAAGGCTCATATTTATACGACATGGTAAGGCACATATTTATGTGACATAGTAAGGCACACATGTATACGACATAGTAAGGCACACATGTATACCACATAGTAAATCACATATTTATACGACATAGTAAGGCACACATTTATACGACATTGTAAGGAACACATTTATACGACATAGTAAGGCACACATTTATACGACATAGTAAGGCACACATTAATACGCCATAGTAAAGCACATATTTATACGACATAGTAAGGCACACATTTATACGACATAGTAAGGCACACATTTATACGACATAGTAAGGCTCACATGTATACGACATAGTAAGGCTCACATGTATACGACATAGTAAGGCACACAAGTATACGACATAGTAAGGCACACATTTATACGACATAGTAAGGCACACATGTATACGACATAGTAAGGCACACATTTATACGAAATAGTAAGGCACACATTTATACGACATGGCAAGGCACACATTTATACGACATGGTAAGGCTCATATTTATATGACATAGTAAGGCACATATGTATACGACATAGTAAGGCACACATTTATACGACATAGTAAGACACACATTTATACGACACAGTAATGCACACATTTATACGACATAGTAAGGCACACATGTATATGACATAGTAAGGCACATATTTATTCGACATAGTTAGGGACATATTTATCCGACATTGTAAGGCACACATTTATACGAGATAGTATGGCACACATTTATACGACATAGTAAGTCACATATGTATACGACATAATAAGGCACACATTTATACGACATAGTAAGGCACATATTTATACGACATAGTAAGGAACATATTTATACGACATAGTAAGGCACACATTTATACGACATAGTAAGGGACACATCTTTACGACATAGTATTTCACATATTTATACGAGATAGTAAGGCACACTTTTATACGACATAGTAAGGCACACATTTATACGACATAGTAAGGCACACATTTATACGACATAGTAATTCACACATTTATACGACATAGTAAGGCACACATTTATACGACATAGTAAGTCACATATGTATACGACATAATAAGGCACACATTTATACGACATAGTAAGGCACACAATTATACGACATAGTAAGGCACACATTTATACGACATAGTAAGGCACACATTTATACGACATAGTAAGGCTCACATGTATACGACATAGTAAGGCTCACATGTATACGACATAGTAAGGCACACATGTATATGACATAGTAAGGCACATATTTATTCGACATAGTTAGGGACATATTTATCCGACATTGTAAGGCACACATTTATACGAGATAGTATGGCACACATTTATACGACATAGTAAGTCACATATGTATACGACATAATAAGGCACACATTTATACGACATAGTAAGGCACATATTTATACGACATAATAAGGAACATATTTATACGACATAGTAAGGCACACATTTATACGACATAGTAAGGGACACATCTTTACGACATAGTATTTCACATATTTATACGAGATAGTAAGGCACACTTTTATACGACATAGTAAGGCACACATTTATACGACATAGTAAGGCACACATTTATACGACATAGTAATTCACACATTTATACGACATAGTAAGGCACACATTTATACGACATAGTAAGTCACATATGTATACGACATAATAAGGCACACATTTATACGACATAGTAAGGCACACAATTATACGACATAGTAAGGCACACATTTATACGACATAGTAAGGCACACATTTATACGACATAGTAAGGCTCACATGTATACGACATAGTAAGGCTCACATGTATACGACATAGTAAGGCACACATGTATACGACATAGTAAGGCACACATTTATACGAAATAGTAAGGCACACATTTATACGACATGGCAAGGCACACATTTATACGACATGGTAAGGCTCATATTTATATGACATAGTAAGGCACATATGTATACGACATAGTAAGGCACACATTTATACGACATAGTAAGACACACATTTATACGACACTGTAATGCACACATTTATACGACATAGTAAGGCACACATGTATATGACATAGTAAGGCACATATTTATTCGACATAGTTAGGGACATATTTATCCGACATTGTAAGGCACACATTTATACGAGATAGTAAGGCACACATTTATACGACATAGTAAGTCACATATGTATACGACATAATAAGGCACACATTTATACGACATAGTAAGGCACATATTTATACGACATAGTAAGGAACATATTTATACGACATAGTAAGGCACACATTTATACGACATAGTAAGGGACACATCTTTACGACATAGTAAGTCACATATTTATACGAGATAGTAAGGCACACTTTTATACGACATAGTAAGGCACACATTTATACGACATAGTAAGGCACACATTTAGACGACATAGTAATTCACACATTTATACGACATAGTAAGGCACACATTTATACGACATAGTAAGTCACATATGTATACGACATAATAAGGCACACATTTATACGACATAGTAAGGCACACAATTATACGACATAGTAAGGCACACATTTATACGACATAGTAAGGCACACATTTATACGCCATAGTAAGGCACACATTTATACGACATAGTAAGGCACACATGTATACGACATAGTAAGGCACACATTTATACGACATTGTAAGGCACATATTGATACGACATAGTCAGGCACACATTTATACGACATAGTAAGGCACACATTTATACGACATAGTAAGGCACACATTTATACGACACATTAAGGCACACATTTATACGACATAGTAAGGCACATATTTATACGACATAGTAAGGCACTTATTTATACGACATAGTAAGGCACACATATATACGACATTGTAAGGCACACATTTATACGACATAGTAAGGCACACATGTATACGACATAGTAAGACACACATTTATACTACATAGTAAGGCACACATTTATACTACATTGTAAGGCACACATTTATACGACATGGTAAGGCACACATTTATACGACATAGTAAGGCACACATTTATACGACATAGTAAGGCACACATTTATAGGACATAGTAAGGCACATATGTATAATAAAGAGTCTGTCGAGAAGGGCTGGTCTCAACGTGGCTCGACAGACGAGTAGGGTAGCGGTGTTGGCCGCACCCCGAAAACGAAACCTCCTTGCAGGCAATGCCAAAGTCCATTATTTTAGGTGTTCGTTGCTAGTCACATATGATTACAGTCGCTTTATGGATCTTAGGCTGAGCGTCGGATGTAATCCCGAAGCTAAAAACAAAAGTACCAGTTGAGGGTTGGTTTATTCCGAAATGACCGTTTCGTACTTCTTACTAGCAATGTCATTTAGCGGTGCCGGTTTAGGGCCAGGAGAGACAGTACGGATTATCAAATGGTATTGCGAAGAACGTAGCTGGACGCAATCTATGAGGAAACCTTTCAAAGGGAGTAAAACCTTGGTAGGCCATTGATGATCCCCGCCTTGCGACATCTTAATGATAGAGAATCGTATGTTTTGCCGGGGTAGTGCCTAAGTTATAGCGAGTTGACGTAGAAAAAATTATACCCCTCATTGTGAGGTCAATTTAAGTGGGAGGCATTTTTCCACCACGTCCTGAATGTCCAGACGCCGCTTCAGAAGCGACCGCTTGGGGGGGGGCGCTCTCCACTGTTGAGTACCTTTGGGGGTTGGGGTAGCTGAGGGGATTTACCGGGGAGACCCATTAAGAGCACTAAACTCTGGCTTACTGATTTTTTCCACATGTACGTTCATAGTAAGTGTGCTATAAACATTAACAAAGAAACTATTTAAAAAACATTTTAAAAAATATTTTAATGAGAAATAAAACACATTTTAAACTAAAGTTTTAAACTATACTATTACTATGTAGAAATAGAGTTATACGTTAAATGTCAATTACCCGAGCTTCCTGGAAAGTTTTGCCTTCCTCATAGTATTTAAAACATTTTCCGTTTGCAGGCAAGGCGTCACTCCAGGAACAAGCTGTTTGAAATAAAACAATTAGAGCCGGAAGAAAAGTTTACGCGCTTTGTTCATTTTGCTTTATTAAATATCATGAAGTAAAATAAAAGCTTGATTATACACACACATAAAACTCGCCAAACCATAGTGACACATTTTAAGTACGGAATAAAAATCCGGGTCCATTTTCGTTTATCGAAGAAATTGTTTGAAGCAAGCTTCAATGCTAAATCTGGAGACAAAGACTGCATTGACATAGAAAAAAACGTCAATTTGTGAGGCTAGGCCTTAACTCTCTTCTTGAATTGTGCATTACACTCACATTTTTAGATGAATAACATGTAAACAGGGTATTAGTGAACCTTACAGGACTTAACACAACAGCGAACGTTTCTGGAAAGTGCCTTCGTCAACGAGCAAATAGTACACCAATAAAATGAACATAAAGATATAAATACTTAGCAGCTATGAAATGCTAAAGAGTCAATGACAGCAATAGTAGGAAGAGGATTTTTAGAGTTTTTATAGAAAAGGAGATAGAGGGTGTGGCAATTAAATTAGGTTGTCAATGCAAACACAACATTCATCCATGTGATGCAAGTCCCATACTCTTTGATCATTATTTTCTCCAGACTGACCCTGCCATGTGTGTTTGTGCAAGAAACCACGGCGGTGACTGACAGGTCATCGACGCCCATATGGTCGCGCCCATTGAAGTGTCGGGAGACGGGCCACTGTCTTGTGTAATCGCACGTACATGCTCTGCGATACGACAAGAGAGTAACCTCCCGTCTCACCTTTGTATTTCAAAGAGCAGCGCTTACACACAATGGTGTAGATCACATTGCGGCTGGTGCAAAGAAAGCCGTTCCTAATGTTTAATATACTTTATGGAAGACAATCTGGTTCATCTGGATAACAAAGGGGCAAGTCTTGCAACGACGACAACCGCATGGATTAGTACCCAGATAGGAGAGTGGGATACAAAGGCAACTATGAACGAGCAAGTCTTGCAGGGGTGGGGCGAAGAATATGTTGTGAGTCTCAGGGTCCGCGAGAAAGATCGCGGGTTTTTTCAAAACGATTACTTTATCCCTGATTTTGTTGGGGATGGTATTTGAGAAAACAGTTTGCTCCTCTCATTACTGTATTTAGCCATGATGTTGTGGGGATGGTTTGTGAGAAACAGTTTGCTCATCTCATTATTGTATTTAGCCCATGATGTTGTGGGGATGGTATGTGAGAAACAGTTTGCTCCTCTCATTACCGTATTTAGCCCTGCTGTTGTGGGGGTGGTATGTGAGAAACAGTTTGCTCCTCACATTACTGTCTTAGCCATGATGTTGTGGGGATGGTGTGTGAGAAACAGTTTGCTCATCTCATTATTGTATTTAGCCCTGATGTTGTGGGGATGGTATGTGAGAAACAGTTTGCTCCTCTCATTACTGCCCTGATGTTGTGGGATTGGTATGTGAGAAACAGTTTGCTCATCTCATTATTGTATTTAGCCCTGATGTTGTGGGGATGGTATGTGAGAAACAGTTTGCTCCTCTCATTACTGCCCTGATGTTGTGGGGATGGTATGTGAGAAACAGTTTGCTCCTAACATTACTGTCTTAGCCATGATGTTGTGGGAATGGTATGTGAAAAACAGTTTGCTCCTCTCATTACTGCCCTGATGTTGTGGGGATGGTATGTGAGAAACAGTTTGCTCCTCGCATTACTGTCTTTAGCCCTGATTTTGTGGTGATGTTATGTGAGAAATATTTTTCTCCTCTCATTACTGTCGCTGATGCGTGATACGCACCACCCCTGATTGTATTCAGGAGGGTCAAAACATCTGCGAGATATAATATGCCAGCCCAGATGGAGATGGATTGGCCACACCCTCAGAAGGCCTACATCCAGTATAACAAGACAAGCCAACACTTGGAACCCCCAGGGCAAGAGAAATAGAGGTCAACCCAGAACGACCTGGAGAAGTAAACTGGAGGCAGTCACCAACATGAGTGGGCGCAGTTGGAGAGACTGGTTCAGAACCGGGATGCATGGAGAGTCTTTGATGATGATGATTATGAAATACAACACAAAGAAATCTAAACAACCTTAAGATAGATACGTAGATGATAATTTTTAAAACAACTTTTCTTATTCTGTATGCAAGAGCAAACATGAACAAATTATATTTTATTTCATGAACAAATATGCAAAAAAAAACAAACAAATTATATCATTTAAAAGTTGTGAAAAAGCAATGCTAGACATAAACCATGCGAAGCATAGGACACAGAAATCTGCTGTATAGTATTGAGTGTACTGGTTGAGACAACAACAGGATAAAAGCTAGTTTACTTGAAATGTGTATTTCTACACAAATTTCTTTCGTGTGGTGGATGATACTGTATATTTCAATTGCATTCATTCCAAACGTATTATGTGATTTACATTAAATTAACTTATTGATACTGAAATTTACATCTAGAATCATATCTAAGAGAAGATGAAAATTCATGAAGAGAATTACAGGAACGCAATTTAGTGATTAAAGATTAAATGTATAGTAGAGACTTTCGCTAATAAATATTTTCGGAATGACAATGACTTATTGAGATATACATTTCTGCCATTTATATAATCAGCCATTTCTGAAATATACAGTGTTAGCTATTTCTGAAGAAAATATAAAAAATAGAAGCATTTATTATTCTCGATTGTACTTGATAAACATGATTAATGGAACTATTCTATTGAGATACAGCAACATGCCCAACACATATAAATCTTCGTGCTGATGTGTCTCACTAAAATTTAAAAGGCAGTAATAATGTTAATTTTGTTCAGAAAATCAATGAGATGAATCTTTGCATAAGTTGATTTACGCGGTGAAATAGATTTAAATGTATATTTTGTCAAGGAACCTATAGGCATCATGCTATATAAGAAAGTCCAATAAAATACATTATATCCATTTTATAATTGATAATACATTTATTGAAATTTTCATTAAGTCTGAAACATATAACAGGAGATGAACAATGTACAATTTTAGAATTAAATGTAATATTAATTTAATAAAACATACTGATCTATCAAAGACAATTGAGTTGTTGTTAAGACAAAGATCTCTTAGAGCATCAATGATAGGTTCAGAAAAAAATGGCATAAGTATTTAAACTTTCTCCCAAAACTATTTTATTCACTTACTTTTATTTCAGGTAAGAGTTTAAATAAACTAAGTGCTCTTGAAATGTTGCTTTGATTTGACAAAATTGTCTTGGAATAAACTCTAAAATATTTGTAAGCTCAACGAGATATTACATGCAGTTATAATAAACTTAGGAAAATAGAAAACTATAATTGAATATAATATTCTGAAATAAAGAAGTTGTATTTAAGATTTGAAAGTTAGGAAATAAAACATTTCATTATTTAAGAATCATATTTAATTAAAGTACCAAGAGCAGCACATACAATGTATAAATTAAAATTCAACAACCTAAACAAGCAATTGTTTCTATATTAATACTATCAAAATGAGATTAAATTTAAACACGAAGTAGCCAACTTATTATTCTAAGATTAGTGATATGTTTTTAATATTCAGTAAAAGAAGTTCTTTGTTGACTTAATCTCTTTGTGCAGTTGCTTTGCTATAATATATGCTTTTAATGAGTTTAATTTTTATACATGATAACAAATATTTATCTGGTCAGTAGTGATGTGGGACTATTTTTTTGTATAGTTATTTCTGTCATCAGTAAAATTGAAATCAGGTATTGTTCGTATCTATGTTCATGTCAGTAACTTCCCTTTACAGATATACAGTCGATAAATATAGTTTTGGAATTCTGAGAAAAACAAAATTATTATTAAATATAATGCATGCTTCTGCATGCTATGTAATATGAATTAAGTAGGCATTAGCTTTTTCTTCCAATTATTAACTATTTTAAAAGTGTACGAACCTGCACTTAGCACAGCACCACCAGCATGAAGTCCAACAGCCAAAAAAACATAGTGAAACAGAATAAACATTGTGGAAGTTTCAATCTACAGATTGCCAATCTCATCTATATGCTCTGTTATATATACCACAGAAAATGATGAAATTATTTGCCCATCTGTTACACACCCGATTATATTTTAATGCTTACCGATTATTTTACATTGTAAAAAACCAATAACTAATCCTCTTACATTATGTGTGTCTCAAGGATAAACATTTGATGAATTTTAGGAGTTACATCAAG
Source organism: Ampullaceana balthica (assembly GCA_944989445.1). Classification (NCBI taxonomy): domain Eukaryota; kingdom Metazoa; phylum Mollusca; class Gastropoda; family Lymnaeidae; genus Ampullaceana; species Ampullaceana balthica. The sequence goes on along the minus strand of CALYLW010002168.1, from coordinate 77,512 downwards.
CGAGAAGCCAGCTGGAGCATTGCTGATAACTAAACTATGACTTGATCCAACCACACTGACAACGAAAACAAAAATATAAAGAAACTGTCCGGGGTCAAAACGACCCGGGGTCAAAACGACCTGGGGTCATAAACATTTTGTTTTCGAACTGTCTGGTATCGTATAGTCCGGAGTCGAATAAACTGGAGTCGAAATGCACTGTGGTCGAATCAGCATGTTCAAAATGTCCGGGATCTAGTTCTACGGGATCGAAACGTTATGGAACCAAATATTTCAACATTAGATATAGACATAAAAATAACACAAACAACAATGCAGAGTCAAGAAAATAAAATAATAAAACACAATGACTTAAAAGAACTCTAACATAACAGATAACAAGTACTACATCACATACTAGCTCCCAAACAAAGATTGTTACAGTCATGAATATTTCTTTATATAGAAAATTGACACAAAACAATGAAATTTTGTTTTCATTTAATCCATTTATTAAAAATTTATTATTCAAGTAGATTACTTGTTTTATTAACATTCGCTTCTCATTTTAAGAAGAAGATCGAATATTTCAGAGAATTAATAAACAAAATTATATAATTATAATTTCTTTGAAAAATCTGCTCTTGTAAACTGTTATTTGTACTCAAATGTGTTACCTGTAACTTTGAGAACAAATATAGAATGACATGTTTCCATATTACAAATGTGTGGACATTATGTGGTGTTGAGTCCCTCAATATACTTTTTAGAATTGTTAGAATTTTAGAACCATTGGGGGATAGGGGTTCAGACGCTGACCTTGAGTGGACAAAAATTTTGGAACAATCTGATGGGTCATGGACAATTTATTAGGACGCTACAACTACTTAAGTCACATGTGATCACGTGTCCGGTGCCTGATGACGCCTGAATGTATGCATGCAAGCACGTGCTAAGGAATTGGTACGTGATGGCTGAATGTATGCATGCAAGCACGTGCTAAGGAATTGGTACATGATGGCTGAATGTATGCATGCAAGCACGTGCTAAGGAATTGGTACATGATGGCTGAATGTATGCATGCAAGCACGTGCTAAGGAATTGGTACATGATGTCTGACCAATCAAAATAAGAGTTGCACGTTGATCCATGCCACCCAGATAAATAGCCAATAGCCAATAGCCAATAGCAAATAGCCAATAGTAACTGTTAGGAATTTAGGACAGCTGGTCACCACCCAGATAAATAGCCAATAGTAACTGTTAGGAATTTAGGACAGCTGGTCACCACCCAGATAAATAGCCAATAGTAACTGTTAGGAATTTAGGAGAGCTGGTCACCACCCAGATAAATAGCCAATAGTAACTGTTAGGAATTTAGGACAGCTGGTCACCACCCAGATAAATAGCCAATAGTAACTGTTAGGAATTTAGGACAACTGGTCACCACCCAGATATATAGCCAATAGTAACTGTTAGGAATTTAGGACAGCTGGTCACCACCCAGATAAATAGCCAATAGTAACTGTTAGGAATTTAGGACAGCTGGTCACCACCCAGATATATAGCCAATAGTAACTGTTAGGAATTTAGGACAGCTGGTCACCACCCAGATAAATAGCCAATAGTAACTGTTAGGAATTTAGAACAACGGGTCACCAATCACGCTGTGAGCAGCCCAATATATACCACAGCAAAACCCTAAGGCGTTCTCTCTCTCTCTCAGAAGATCACAGTCACAGACCTGCATAAGATTGAGTTCTGTGGTGATAGACTGTTGATTTGAGGAGCCTAGCTGAGAAGTTTTGTTCTCAGCTAGTAGGTTATAGCTGAGAAGAGCGGTTAGTCAAGCTAACCTAGAGCAGACCAGACAGGAGACGTGCTGACTTTAAAGAAGGGGACAAGGCGACCCCATCTCTAAACGTGAGAACCTTTGTGGAAGACGGTAATCCCTGTGTGCAGACAAAGCAGACCGTCAATCATTCAACATAGCTGAGGCTTGACCCAAGACTGAACTCCGGGAAAGAATTGCCCAACCCCATTGGTAGACGCTACACCTGAATGCGGAGCAGACAGAGGCAGTGACGTAGAAGTAACAGTCACTCATCCATTGGCCACACCCATTGACCAGATGGAAGTTGGGTCAAACGCAAATCATTCTTAGATTTAGTCTTCGTCTCATGTATCGTATTGTCCAACCATATATGGTTTTTAATCTATTCTATTTTGTATATATATATATATATATATATATATATATATATATATATATATATATATTATATATATATATATATATATATATATATATATCATAGCTTTGAGTGAAGAGAGAAGGGCCAGGACAAAGGGCAGGGGGGGGGCAGAGGAGCATGAGTACACGCCATCGTCCCATGAGGACGGACGGTTGCCATACATACATACATATATATATATATATATATATTATATATCTTAACATTATTTTATGCTTTTTCATGCGAAATTTTACATTCCTCACTGCAGCTGGGCCTCATCTTTTTTTTTAAAAGTTTTTTTGGTCATTGTAATCATCATCGACCTGAGATTGGCCATACTTTTGACGTACGTTGAAGAACTAACCTTAAATTCTCTTAGTGACACCAGTTTGGAAAGCCGAATTGATTATATAAAGAATTGAGTTATCAGATCTGTCAAATATATGATGTATTGCTTAAGATTTTCGAGAACAAAGATATGGATAGCTCAATTAGAGTTGAAACCTCTGGACAACTTACACAAATAAAACAATTTACATTTCTTTGTCCTGTTGTGATATGGTATCAGGTATTAAATCACGTCAATCCCATTAGTAAACTCATGCAGAGAAAGAATTATAATATAGCATTGGCAATAATATTTGGGGAACAATTCAAAACATGTTTTAACAATTTGAGATCGGACAATCACGTCCATGCCATCCTTGACGATGCTGGCGAAATGGCACCCGAAATAGATGCCGATAAAAAATTTGAGTCAATACCAAGACATCGAGTTCGTCTGAAGAAAAGAAAGTTTGATGGAAATCAGGATGAGCCCATATTTGGTGCACAGAAAAATACAAAATTGAATTCTTTTACCACCTTGTTGACAATGCAATCAAATCTTTAGAAAAAAAGATTTCTTCAGCTGCATGCAACATCGTTACAGTTACTTCTGTTTTCTATATAATATCTAATATATAAAGCTCAAATGTTTGTATGTTTGTATGTTTGTATGTTTGTATGTTTCACTTTTCGACTTTCTGTTAGACAATCACAGAAAAACCAAATGACGGACGGGGACCAAATTTGGCAGGGCGGTTCCTTTTACCCTGAAGGTGGTTTTAAGTTAGTTTTTGTAATTGTCCCTTTTGCCCGAATGCCGTAAATTAAATAATCAGAAAATGCAGAGACAAAGAATAAAAAATTTAACCTCATTTCTGTATTGAACAAATTTACGCGGACGTTCAAATGCCGTTCAAAGCGAGTTACTTTTGGTGACGTTTTTTTTCCCTAATGCCAATACTTTATTTTCAGCCGTGCGCATTTGAAAAAATATTATAATGTCTAATTACGGTGCGCACATTTTCGTGTGCGCTTCATAATTTGAGCTGTTTAGTACAAAGAATTGTCATCTTCTTTACTGTTACTTTCTATATATTAGATAGACACGTAAACATATTTAATTACAACTGCCAAACGATGCATTAGATTTAATTGTTTACACGTTTAAATTTAATTGCGAATTTGTTTTAATTATTTTATGTTCCATAACTCGACATTTAATGAAAAACCGATTTATATAATAATTGTGTCAGTATTTTGTTCAAGGCTTCATTTTTAGCGGTGCAAGTTTTAAAATCTTTTATCGCCTGATTACTGTGCGCAGATTTTCATGTACGCATCTTAAATATAGCCTATATTTTTTTTATTTTTCTTTATTATCTTTATCTCATAGACGCTGTTGCAAATATTGTATTAATTACAATTGTGTTACATTGCAGTGTCGTAAATATATAAGAGCTTTTTTAGTGACGACAGTGGCAGAGATCTTTTGTAAAAATGTCAACAAAGCAGTGGCCTTTTTTTAATGGATACAAACAAACAAACATAAAAATATCAACTCAGCTTTATATATTACATATGCGTTTAAATTATTTTATTTCAATTATTTTCACGATCATTGTATTAATATTTTACATGCAATAAATAAAATTGGGATTTTTAAAAATTTAATTCATAACTCGACATTTAATTAAAAACCATAGATGTAGCGAGTTTATTTTATGTTGAAGTGATGGCCTATGTCAAATGAACGTACACTTTAAAACTGTTTACTTAAGCTTTATATACACTATACATTATAAACTTTCGCTAACGAACGTATTAACAAAAGTTGACTAAATTTAATGAAGTGATCCTGAAAACGCTTAATTAATATGAATTGCGAATTGAATATGTTTTTATGTTCATTCCTTTGTATTCCCATTTCTAAAATTGCCTTTTAATCATTTTTAAGATGCGCTTATCAACAGACGGTTGAATCTTTTTTTATTTAATGTATTTTATTTTTCAGATATAAAATCTGGTGTGTGTGTGTGCATTGAATATTATTTACAAAATATGATGCCTTATCCGAAATAGGGAACAAAAAAAAGATTCCTTTTTGAAATTATACACATTGCTTATAAACCGTAAATATAAATCGTAAAATATAGAGACATAAAAATGTTAAATATTATTTCCCTGTTTAGACAATTATGAATACGTCAAAATGAAGAGTTATTTTGGTCCAGTACATTTGCTTTATAACAAGACTTTATTTTATGCGGCCAGCTTTCTATATGTCTAAATATGGTGTGCACAATTTTTTATACCATTTTAATACGACCGTTTTTTTTAAAATAGTATTTTAGAAAGTACATTTATAATTTTGTTTATTTGCACTATGAGTCAATTAGCTTTTGCCTTTTAAAGGGATATTGCCACATGTTCTTTATCTCATAGACGTGGTTACAAATATTATATAACTTACAATTGTGATACGATGCAGTTTCTTAATTATATATTAAATTTTTGAGTGACAAGGGTGGTAGAGCTCTTTCGGAAAACATATAAGTTATGTTAATTTTGTACAAGTGGGAATGAAATTGTAAATTTAGATATTATGGTCGGCAATAATCATTATTTAATAAGTCATATCTTTTGAATAGTAAGGTTATGTTAAAAGGCACTGCAATAAGTGAAAACAACACACGCGGTAAAATGGCATATCTCTGTTTCTCATAAGATTTTAACTAAATAGTTGAATCTGAAATTTAACTTGGCAAATAAAAATTGTAATAACCATCACCTAATACTTGGATAAAGGGTCAGCACACTCCCGCTACAAAGTGCAGGTATTTTTAAAGTATATATATACATATAAATATTTAAATATGTTTGTGTGTGTATGAATGTCCTTTATAGCTGTCTAAACCATTCACCCGATCGTCATGAAACTTTTCAAGACTGTTGAGTATGCTCCCGGGATGATAACTATCTTTTTTTTTAAATTTAACACTCATGGGGCGCCGGGGGCCCATATCGTCATGTTTTGCTTATACGAGTTATATAAAAATTAGTTTAAGCTTTAGTTACTGTGTAAATTATTGGATCTTAACCAAAATGTGTATATGACAACTTGATAGCCAATATTAAAATACTATAGGGCACTAAACTGCTGATGTTCATTCCTTTGGCGCTGAGTGCCCAAAAATTCACATTTTTTAAGCGTTTAAGATTTTATTCACCATTCAGTCATTAACAATATTGACAAATTTTGACACATGTATCAATTATTATACTAATTGAAATGAACAGATGTTTTGAACTTTATATCTTGCCCAGAATGGGCCCTGGGACCCTTAATGTCGTTTTTATCTTATATGAGCTATATAAAAAATAGTTTCTACGTTAGCTACTTAGTAAATGAATAGATCTTCACCAAACTTTCCACACAAAAACTTAGTAGCCTATATTAAAATACTATAGACACTGCACTTCTAATGCCAATATCTTCGTGGCCGGGGCCCCAAATATCTTTTTTCGTATATGTTTAAGATATGTGTCCTATTTACTTTTTAAAGAGCTTGACAAATATAGCCACAATAAAAATGAACTAAAATGAACTAAAATGAACAGGTTTTTGAAATTGACCTCTTGCACCGAATGGACCAGGGCCCCTTAATGCTATTTTCTCCCTATTGTAGGTATTTAAAAAGTAGTTTAAGAGTTAGATATTGAGAAAAAAACTGGATTTTGACAAAACTTAGAATATAAAAACTTAACAGCCTATATTACTATAGGGCACTGAACTCTTAATTTCCATTCCTTCGAAAAAGTCTTTTACTGAACTTTAATCATTGTATTTCCTATTAAATTTTACACGATATTGAGGAATATATATTGAGTACAATAGATAAAAACAACATTAAGGGCCCCAGGGCCCATTCTGGGCAAGATATAAAGTTCAAAACACCTGTGAATTTCAATTTGTATAATAAGGGATACATGTGTCATTATTTGTCAAGATTGTTAATGACTGAATAATGAATAAAATCTTAAAGGTTTAAGAAATGAGTACAATGGCAATAAAAAAAACTATAATATCACTCATTTTGGGGCCGGGGCCCTTAATATCGTTTCTTCTTTTGTACGCTATTTAATTATTTATTTATTTATCCGTTTGCTATGAAACTTGGATTTTTTTTCCACACTTCCACGACAATTTCTTCAGAATTATTTTTAAACATACCACTCATTGGTTTCTTTAAATTTATTCCTTTTTACTTTGATCGTTGCAACGCGCGACGGGTCTACTAGTATATAATATATAAAGCTCAGTTGGTGTTTGTATCTTTGTATGTTTGTATGTTTGTATGTTTGTATATTTGTATGTTTGTATGTTTCACTTTTCGACTTTCTGTTACACAATCACGGAAAAACCAAATGACGGAGGGGGACCAAATTTGGCAGGACGGTTCCTTTTACCCTGAAGGTGGTTTTAAGTTAGTTTTTGTAATTGTCCCTTTTGCCCGAATGCTGTAAATTAAATAATCAGAAAATGCAGAGACAAAGAATAAAAAATTTAACCTCATTTCTGTATTGAACAAATTTACGCGGACGTTCAAATGCCGTTCAAATCGAGTTACTTTTGGTGACGTTTTTTTCCCCCAATACTTTATTTTCAGCTGTGCGCATTCAACAAATATTATATTGTCTAATTACGGTGCGCACATTTTCGTGTACGCTTCATAATTTGAGCTGTGTAGTACAAAGAATTGTCATTTTCTTTACTGTTACTTTCTATATATTAGATAGACACGTAAACATCTTTAATTACAACTGCCACACGATGCATTAGATTTAATTGTTTACACGTTTAAATTTACTTGCGAATTTCTTTAAATTATTTTCTGTTCCAAAACTCGACATGCAATAAAAAACCTATTTATGTAATCATTGTGTCAGTATTTTTTTCAAGGCTTAATTTTTAGTGGTGCGCGTTTTATAATCTTTTATCGCCTGACTATTGTGCGCACATTTTCGTGTACGCATCTTAAATTTAGCTGTCCTATTAATATAACATTTATATTTTGTTTGTCTTTTACATAAGCTATTGTCTTTTACATAACCTATACACTTCTACAATTTAAACTTAGGCTACTGGACCTATTAACATAAGTAGATTAAATTTAATAAAGTGATCCTGAAAACGCTTAATTATTTTGTATTGCGAATTGAATAAGTTATGTTCATTCCTTTGATGATGGATTAACATAGGCCATTTTTAAAATCGATTATTTTCATGGTTTCACATGCGTTTTTAACATAAAATTGATTGTTTTGTTTGTTTTTAAAAAATTGGAATATAGCCTAATTTCTTTATTTATCTTTATTATCTTTATCTCACAGACGATGTTGCAAACTATTGTATTAATTACAATTTTGTTACGATGCAGTGTCATAAAAATATAATCGCTTTTTTAGTGACGACAGTGGCAGAGATCTTTTGGAAAAAATGTCAACAAAGCAGTGGCCTTTTTTTAATGGATACAAACAAACAAACATAAAAATATCAACTGAGCTTTATATATTACATATGCGTTTAAATTATTTTATTTCAATTATTTTCACGATACATTGTATTAATATTTTACATGCAATGAATAGAATTGGGATTTATTAAAATTTAATTCATAACTCGACATTTAATTAAAAACCATAGATGTAGCGAGTTTATTTTATGTTGAAAGTGATGGCCTATGTCAAATAAACTTACACTTTAAAACTGTTTACTTAAGCTTAATATACACTATACATTATAAACTTTCGCTACCGAACGTATTAACAAAGTTGACTAAATTTAATGAAGTGATCCTGAAAACGCTTAATTAATATGAATTGCGAATTGAATATGTTGTATGTTCATTCCTTTGAATAGCATAGGCCATTTCTAAAATTGCCTTTTAATCATTTTTAAGATGCGCTTATTAACAGACGGTTGAATCTTTTTTTTTCATTTTTATTTTTTTTTCAGATATACAATCTGGTGTGTGTGTGTGCATTGAATATAATTTACAAAATATGATGCATTATCCGAAATAGGGAACAAAAAAAATATTCCTTTTTGAAATTATACACATTGCTTATAACCCGTAAATATAAATCGTAAAATATAGAGACATAAAAAATGTTAAATATTATTTCCCTGTTAAAACAGTTATGCATACGTCAAAAGGAGGAGTTATTTTGGTCCAGTACATTTACTTTATAACAATACTTTATTTTATGCGGCCAGCTTTCTATATCGTCTAAGTATGGTGTGCACATTTTTTATATCATTTTAATACGACCGTTTTATTAAAAAAAAGTATTTTAGAAAGTACATTTATAATTTTTTTTATTTGCGCTATAAGTCACTTAGCGTTTGCCTTTTAAAGTGATAGTGGCAAATGTTCTTTATCACATAGAAATGGTTACAAATATTATATAACTTACAATTGTGCTACGATGCAGTTTCGTAATTATATATTAAATTTTTGAGTGACGAGAGTGATAGAGCTCTTTCGGAAAACCTATAAGTTATGTTAATTTTGTACAAGTGGGAATGAAATTGTAAATTTAGTTATCATGGTCGGCAAGAATCATTATTTAATAAATCATATCTTTTAAATAGTAAGGTTATGTTAAAAGGCACTGCATTAAGGGAAAACAACTCACGCGGTATAATGGCATATCTCTATTCCTCATAAGATTTTAACTAAATAGATAAATCTGAAATTTATCTTGGAAAATAAAATGTGTAATAACCAGCAACTGATACTTGGATAAAGGTTCAGCACACTCCCGCTACAGAGTGTGGGTATTTTTCTAGTATAATATATGAACTAAAAGATATATGTTCTATAATTTTGGAAAATTGCTAAGATTTAGAAACCATTTTAACTGATGGAGAATTATTCCATATAAATAGCAGGGAATTTTGAGATGAAACGCCAGCGGTGTGTTCTCTATTGGAGAAATATTTATTGCTCTTGAAAGTTTTGAAATTCATAACAAAAATGAATTATGCTCGAAACTTGAATATTGCTTTAAGAATCGTACCAACTCTCCCAATAAGTGTTGCATTCGGGGAACGTAGTTTTTCAAAATTAAAACTGATCAATAACTATTTGAGAACAACAACATCCCAAACAAGAGTGTCAGACCTCGCTATATTAGCAATTCATTATATACTTATCAACAGCTTAGATGTTTCAAAATTGATTAAGAAATCCTCTGCATGAACTAAAGTTCGTAGGAAAAAGATTGTCTGAAATACTCATATTAATTGTTTCTTTTTATATATAAAGCATCTAAGCAAAAATGTTAATGAGTATTTTTGTTAATTACAAAGTTACAGTGTTGTTATATGTTGTTATTTTGTTGTTGATTTTGTATATTTGCTAAAAATAAAGCCTTTTACCCTTGTTTAGAATACTTCTATGTAATTATATAGGAGCGCCATTTTTTAAAAACTTTTTCACGGAGTGGTTCAAGTGCTAAGTCTGGCCCTGATGTGAATGTAGGTATATTTAGAATAAAGTGTCTTATCAGCATTTAGTTAATGCTTTATTAATTTAAGACAGCTTATTGGATATTAACAAGAAAAAGACATTTTCATAACTTTACAATGCTAACAATTTTTAGAAATTATTAGTTTTTTCCTTATTTAGGCTTAAAACATTGTTCCGCTAAATTTAGTCTAAAAATGGAAAATTACACAATGAGTTATGACGTTTTTCGGTCTTAGAAATGACAATTTCCCTAGTTGAAAATGTAATTACACTATATGTTCTTAACAAATATTTACTCATGTAAAATGCAAAATGATATTATTAAAGTAAGTTAATTATGTCAGATTGCTAATTTCGTTGTCCTTTTATAACAATGCTATAAACAAACACACACACGTATGTTTCTACAGCCTACCGAAATGTAGACTAGCGAATCACCAGTCAAAAATGACGGAAGTTTTCAGCTGAAATTTATTTATTTTATAAACAAATTCATTTTTTTAGGGCGCCTACAGCGCCGACCTTTTTCAAGAGCACAACTAACTTGTCCTTGTTTGATAAATACGAAATATTAAACTTTCTGAAATGTACACAAAGTATTTTATAATAGGGATAGTAGGGCGCCCACGGCGCCCCCTTTGATTTTTTTATTTTATAATTAACCATCATCAAATCCTCTTTTTACATTGATCCCATTTCCAAAATTAAAATATGAGCTAAAACAATGACGTCATATAATATTTTTTACAGCGCATCTTTAATTTGCACACCTTTTGATGCATTGGTGCAGTAATTTGGTACGCTGCTTTCTATAATTAGTAGCGTCACGGAAAGACACTACAGAAGTTACATTGCAAATTATATTGTTTAATATAATATATATATATATATATATATATTCACCCCAGGTCAACACAGCCCCTCCCCCGTAACCTTATTCCTCTAATTTATTTCGCTACCTGCTCCTAAGTCGATATGATCCAAACTTCGCAGTCATCGTTTGTATTTATATATATGCTAGTGTATTACCAGTCAAAAATGATGGAAGTTTTTAAAATGGATATATTTCAGTTTTTGTAATTGTCCCTTTTGCCTGAAAGCCGCATAGTAAATAATCAGAAAATGTAGAGACCAAGAGAGAAAAATTAAATCTCTTTTCCCTATTGAACAATTTTATGCGGACGTTTGAAAATAGCGTTTTTTTGTTGTTTTTTTTTGGCTGTATTTTTTTCAAGGCTATTTTTTAGCGGTGCGCTTTCTAAAATCTAGCGTTACGAACGGACATAGCATAGTATATAGTTTGATTATATATACGAAAATATGTGTTATGAGAAAACTTCCAAGCTTAGGCTTCGCGTTTTATAAGATTGCATGATTAATAATGATATAATCATGATCTTAGTATATGCATAGTGAAATACACACCTCATACATTGATACAGCAGCAAAGAAGTTTGCGGCATTGAATAGTTCGCACCCGTTATCAGTGCACCAATAATACAACACAGTGAGTTAAAAATAAATTATGTGACTTAAATGTGATCCACATCAAGCACATCTGTGATTTGAAGCAGTTTTAGCTTCTTTGATGATTATGATTTGTCAGTTTATTCGCCCATGTGTCCATGCATTATTAGCACAACATTACCAAAACATGTTAAAAAAAATGTAATTTGTACAAATGTTAATAACAAAGAACTATTTATTTTGCATGAAACGTAGTAAGCAAAGTTCGTCACAGGATAGCAGAAAAGCTCAAATTATGAACTGTTAATCATATTAACAATTTAATATACACGATTTAGTAATTCACATAAACGTTTTTACTATTGTCAAGTCAACAACTTTTCAAGATCTATTATGACTTTTCAGTTTATGCGCCCATTGGTCAATACATTATTACCCCCACATGTATCAAAAACATGTAAACGAAAAATTCTGACTATTTACAAATATGAATAACAAAGAACTATTTATTTTGCATGAAACTTTTGAAGTAAACTTTATCCTTGGATAAAAGAAATATTAAAGTATCTACATTTAATCGTATATACAATTTAATATACAAGTTTTTAGGAATTGAAATAAACGTTTTCATTATTGTCAAGTCAGCACCCCTTCCAGTTCTATATTAAAAGCAAATTTTTTTTTCAAAATTAGTCTAAGACGCATTAAAATATTACATGTAAATAACAATCAAAACAAAAACTATTGTGGGGAGGAGTCCGATTTTTAAATAAGTTATTTTTTTTAAACATACACATATTATGCAATCTCAAAGTATATAAAAGAAAAAAAAAGCTAAACTAAAGCCTAATTTGCCAAATTTCATTTGCAGTACTACATAATGACTTTGTAGTTCAAAACGGATCGAAACTTGACAACCAAACGACAACCAATATTAAATTTAATGAAGCGAAAAACGAATGTTATACATCGATACAGAAAATTAAATTTATAATTACGTACGTTATATTTACATGGACACATACACAAAAACGATCATTTAATACATTAAAAAAAAATATTAATCACATCAAATAAAACATGGCTCTTTTTACTTCGTTCCCTTCACACATTAAAAAAAATCGAATAATGACGTCACGTCACAATATTTTATGGCTAGAAACACATTTTGTTAATCTCAAATGCAAAATTTTTACTCCTATATTTTCATTTTTAATCGGGAGTTACCTAGCATAGCGTCATGGACAGACACTACGTGACATTGCAAATTATATAATGGTTGGATAAACAATATATGAACAAAAGAGCTGAAATAATAATGGTTGGATAAACAATAGATGAACAAAAGAGCTGAAATAATAATGGTTGGATAAACAATATATGAACAAAAGAGCTGAAATAATAATGGTTGGATAAACAATAGATGAACAAAAGAGCTGAAATAATAATGGTTGGATAAACAATATATGAACAAAAGAGCTGAAATAATAATAGTTAGATAAACGATATATGAACAAAAGAGCTGAAATACTAATAGTTAGATAAACAATATATGAACAAAAGAGCTGAAATAATAATAGTTAGATAAACGATATATGAACAAAAGAGCTGAAATACTAATAGTTAGATAAACAATATATGAACAGAAGAGCTGAAATATTAATAGTTAGATAAACAATATATGAACAAAAGAGCTGAAATACAAATGGTTTGATAAACAATATATGAACAGAAGAGCTGAAATACAAATGGTTTGATAAACAATATATGAACAAAAGAGCTGAAATACTAATAGTTAGATAAACAATATATGAACAAAAGAGCTGAAATACTAATAGTTAGATAAACAATATATGAACAAAAGAGCTGAAATAATAATATTTAGATAAACAATATATGAACAAAAGAGCTGAAATACTAATAGTTAGATAAACAATATATGAACAAAAGAGCTGAAATACTAATAGTTAGATAAACAATATATGAACAAAAGAGCTGAAATACTAATAGTTAGATAAACAATATATGATCAAAAGAGCTGAAATACTAATAGTTAGATAAACAATATATGAACAAAAGAGCTGAAATACTAATAGTTAGATAAACAATATATGATCAAAAGAGCTGAAATACTAATAGTTAGATAAACAATATATGAACAGAAGATCTGAAATACTAATAGTTGGATAAACAATATATGAACAAAAGAGCTGAAATACTAATGGTTAGATAAACAATATATGAACAAAATAGCTGAAATACTAATAGTTAGATAAACAATATATGAACAAAAGAGCTGAAATACTAATAGTTAGATAAACAATATATGAACAAAAGAGCTGAAATACTAATAGTTAGATAAACGAGATAATTTAATGAAATAAGACAAAAGTCACGACATAATGTGTGACATATTTATTTGGCTAATTAAATGTTTATCATGAAACATTCGATTAACCCATTTTAAATGCATATTTTGACGGAAATTTCTCAGGAATTTTTGCTATATAGATACTAACAACTATAAACAATTTTAAAAAAAACATAAAAAGTCTTAAAGAAATTTTTAAAAAAAATACACTAAATTCACTAAATATGAAATAGTAATGTTTGAATTGTGGGTTGGGAGTTTGGAGATGTTTGTGTCATAATGTCATCAAAAACTCTAAACACATTTGTAGCCTAAACAATCATTGACAACGGCGCTAAAGAAAATCAAGTATCGTTGTACTAAGATAATCTATTCAGGTAACATTGAACATACAACTGGAAACAAACACACAAGATGAAGGGATATTCCTTATGAAATCACGCTGCTTTAAAGAAAACATCTGGAAATTGGTGATAAAAAACATGTCTTTGCTAATATCTGACAATATTTGAGCTCGCAAACACGGAATTTCAGTGTGACCGTGTCTTTTTGAGAGAATTTCTAGAACCTATTATATATTGAAAAATCATTTAACTTACATGTATACAGATGACGTTCAATGACAAACAAATTGGTTGTTTTTACAGATGAAAATGATATACAGAGACAATACCTACACACTGAAATAATAATTGCTAGTGGCGAAAAAAAGTATGATGAACTAATGCCACAGAAAAGTAATTTAAAAAAGACCATGAATTGATTAAAAATCGATTTGATTTATGAAAGGTAATAAATAGAAATATTTCAATACAAAGAATGAGCAATTTAAAAAAAAAGGTAAAGTGCACACATGTGTTATTATTTCAATCAGAAACTTGAGTATCATTAGATTTTAATTTAATTTGTAACAAAATAATTGTCAAAGTAATAATAAAGTACAGACACCTATAACTACATTTAATTTTTTTTTAACGAAAACTTCTTTTATACGCTATAAAAAGAGTGTGTTGTTGAGAAATTCATCATCATCATCGCCCTTCGTCCAATCTGTGGTTTATACCACGAACAAAGGCTCTTCAGGCACCCGGTCCTGTGCAAATCGTTATATCTGCCCCCAGCGTTGCCCGCTCTTGTTGGTGTCTGCATCCAGTTCCCTTCTCCATGTCATTTTGGGACGACCTCTTTTTCTCTTGCCTTGGGGGTTCCATGTGAGGCTTGTCTCACAATGCTGCATGTAGGCTTTCTGAGAGTGTGGCCAAACCATTTCCAACTGCGCTGGCGTATTAGCTCTTCCACTTGCTCTTGATGTGTACGCTGCCAGAGGTCTTCGTTGGTGATGACATTGGGCCAGCGGATTCGGAGAACTGTTCGGAGACATGCGTTTATAAAAGCTTGAAGCTTCTTTGAAATGGCTGCTGTTATTCGCCATGTTTCTGCTCCATACAGCAAGACAGGCTTTATTGTGGTGTTGAATATCCTGACATTGGTATGGAGAGTCAAGTTGTTGCAGTTCCAAACTTTTTTTAGCTGTTTAAATGCTGTTCTTGCTTTGCCAATTCTCATTCTTACATCGGCTTCTGTTCCTCCATGTGTGTCAATGACGCTTCCAAGGTATGTCAAGCTATCCACCTCCTCGAGAAATTTTTTCCTACAAGTGCTATTGGAGCGTTGCTTGATGTATTTACTTTAAGGACTTTATTTTTTCCCTTATGGATGTTCAGGCCAGGGAAAGCAGAGAACTGTGCTACATATTTGGTTTTCTCCCGCATCTGTTGCTGTGAGTGCAATATTAATGCCAGATCATCCGCAAAGTCCAGGTCATCAAGTTGTTTCCAATATAGTGTCCACTGGATACCATTTCTCTTCTGCTCTGTAGACATTTTCAATATCCATTCGATGGTTAGCAGGAATAAGAATAGTGAAAGCAGACAACTCTGTCTGACTCCGGTCTGTACCCCAAAAGCCGCTGTTGTTTGTTGGCCATGAACAATTCTACATGTAAGTCCTTCGTACGAAGCCTTAATTATCTCAGTCAGTTTTTGTGATATCCCGTAGTGTCTTAGTAACTTTGACAGGGTTAGCCTGTAAACACTATCGAAAGCCTTCTCAAAGTCAATAAAGTTGATCTATGGTGGTGAGTTCCACTCCAGGGATTGTTCCAATATAATTCTCAGGGTGGCAATCTGGTGAGTGCATGATCTATTTTTTTCTAAAATCTGCTTGTTGGTCTCTAAGATGGGAATTTAATGATGAGAAATTGTTGAGAAATTAGGGCACGACATTTCATTCCATGTTATTCATGTTCACGTCATTGTTGAATTGTTTACTTCAGTAAATCATAGAAATAAAATAAATAGTCTAGGAATCACACTAACGACACAAATAGTCCTTGTTTTGTGACCTCATCACTGTATGCAAGGAAAAGTCAGTTTTTCAGATCAGTTCTAATGTGAAGGTTTTTTTATTTAGTTTTAGGGTCAATGATTAGTAACAAGGGAACCAACTTATGTTAAGTGCTTAGATCTAAAGTACTTTTTTAAATCCCTTATATTAACTTCGCGGCCGTCTCATCATCTCATCATCTCATCATCTCATGGGCTAGGCGGGCGGAAAAAGAAAAGTCAAAAATGACCCACTTCCCGTAATTCGATCGAGCTGAAATTTTGCACACTGACCCGTCTGACCTAACAATGCATCGTATCAAAATTTCAGATCGATCGAACGTACCGTAATTAAATTAATGCATTTTTAGTTTATCCTTATATGAGGTATGTAATTCAAATTCACGTTTTTTTTGTTTTTTTTTGCCACGTGAAAGTTTGAGCTGACGCATTGAGGCGACCCAACGAAGCGACGGGGTGCTTTTGTTTACATTTTACGTGTCACGCTGAGCTCGGTCAAGCGAATCGGTGAACAGACTTTTCCCCTCTCCCCCTCCCACCCACCCCTCCCCCCCCCCAGGGTTATGAAGCAAACTTGAGTTAAGACAGATTCAGTCTGTAAATGTTTGAAAATAATCAATACTGTTAGTTATGTCTCATATATAAGGGATTTATAGTCAAACACTTTGTTTTTACGGGTTTGTTTTATAAATCCCTTATATTAACTTCACCGCCGGTCATCTCATCATCTCTGTCTTGGGCGGCGGGCGGAAAAAGAAAAGTCGAAAATGACCCACTTTTTGTGATCCGATCGAGCTGAAATTTGGCACACTGACCTGTCTCACCTAAAAATGCATCCTATCAAAATTTCAGATCGATCGAACGTACAGTAATTAAATTAATGCATTTTTAGTTTATCCTTATATGAGGTATGTAATTCAAATTCACGGTTTGTTATTGTTTTTTCCTTCCACTTCCACGTGAGTTTGAGTTGACGCCGACCGTCGTGCCGACACCTCCTCACGTCCCAACCCCATTTATTAAAGACAAGGGAGATCACTCGGTGTCAGTCTGTCAATGTTTGTAGCGTTTAAAAATAATCACTACTGTTAGTTATGTCTCATATATAAGGGATTTTTAGTCAAAAACTTTGTTTTTACTGGTTTGTTTTTTATATTTTTATTAAGAATATTTTAAGATCATCAATCAATTAACGATCGTAGTTCATAATGCACAGTAGAAACAATCGCAGATTGTAGAAGCTAAACAATTAACAAGATTAAATTTTAAAGTTGCAATGTTCTGAGGAAATGTAAGCTGTCAGTAAAATATATATAAATAATCAGGCTGTTATAGTTTGTAAAGTCATTTAGGGACACATAGGTCGTTAGAAATGGTTATACATAAAGACGAATAGCTTTATGGTGAAGAAAGTGAATTTAACATCATTAAAGAGACATAGTTGCAAGAACAAAAATAGCATCTCCAAGCATTAATACACATTTTAAAAATACTGCACATAACTTTTTGCAACAAAATAAAAAAAAATATTAATCATTCAAAAGTACACACAAGATACTTAAGCACGGATGACACTTTAAAATTATATTGTGCCAGTGTTACTTGTACATAAACACAATCTTAAAACACTGAATAAAATATAATTTACATATTTTTAAAAAAAACGTATGTCCAATATAACTTTATTGATGACAAGCAGCTTTACATTAGAACAAGGGAATCATTTTAAGGAGTCGAATTAGCTTTTACAATATTTTTTTTGTTAAGCACTGCGTATCTTGTCATGTGGCCAACAATGGCAAGAATAATTATGCTAATTTTGCTTCTACATTGAAGTTAGTAATCTCACAAAACATCTGAAAATAAGATATCATAACATAGGGATATAATTTAATATTATTTGTTATACATTTTTTTTTATTCTGTATAAAAAAATAAAATTGCAGTATTTGTGTTGTCATGTGTGCAACAAAGGCAAGGATAAGTATGTTACATTTTTCTATATTAATTTATTTAGCTTACGAAACATCTCAAACATAATAATAGTATTATACAGGGACATACTATGTTTAGTGGGATTAATCATTGTGTAGAAGTCTTCACCAATACAACCTCATGTTGCTAATTATAGGATTCGAAATAATGTGGCGTTCGAGATATTCATTTTCAGGCAGTGTTGTCCAACCGGTGTGCCGCGGCACACTAGTGTGCCGCCAGAAAATTTTAGTGTGCGCGAAAGATTTCAAAAATACCATAAATTGCTAGGTTTTTCGAACATTCAAGTTTTGAAACAAAAATCCTTAACCGAAAAATAATTGAATAAAAACGTTTCATGTTTGTATTGTTCTAGTTGTGAGAATCTCTTGAAAGCTACAAAATTTATCTCCTCCATTGGGAATAAATATCTGTTGTAAGTAAATAAAAACCCTTTCCTGCTGTTCAATTTTTTAAAAACGTTTAATTACAGACGGCTATGGATAATTTTTTGAAGAGAAGCCAGAAGGATTCCAACGAGCATCAAAATGGAAAGAGAGCTGCGAAATCCAAGAAGAATGTTACCAAACGGAAATATCACGAGGATTATCTTGAGTATGGTTTCATACAATTTGCAAATGATCCTTCTCTTCCGTTTTGTCTTAATTGTAACATGGCATTGTCCAACGAGTCCATGAAACCCCAGTAAACTGAAGCGGCATCTGAACTCAAATCATCCAGGATTGAAAGACAAGCCGAAAAGTTATTTCGCATCCATTCGGTCCAACTTAGAGCAGCAATAAAAATAATGAAGAAATTGTCCTCAATTCATGTCAAAGCTCAGTTAGCAAGCTATAAAATTGCGAATCTTTTGGTCAAACAAAAGAAATCTCATTTGGACGCTGAGACAATCATATTGCCGTCTTTACGAATCGCAGTTGAGACTATGGAGTTGGGACGCGACGCTGTTGAAAAAATAAATAAGATTCCACTGTCTCACCAGACGATAGGTCGTCGGATTGCTGACATTTCGACAGATTTGCGCAGTCAAATTAAAGAGCATTTTGCGGAAGCCGACGACATCCAAAAGCTCTGGGCGATGCCAATCGATGAAAGTACTGACATCAGCGGAAAGGCGCAACTGCTCGCATACGTCAAACGTGAAAGACTGCAGATGATAGACAGAAAATTGAGATTTTGGTTATCCAGCAATGAGCCGTGTTTTGAGCTCATCTGCTCCAAAGAAAACGATCACGTATCTAATTAATTATGAAACATCTTTTGAATAAACACTGATTTCTTGTTTTTTTGGGAGGTGTGCCGCGCAAATGTTTTACCAAATTAGTGTGCCGTGAACGATTTTCGGTTTTACAACACTGTTTTAAGGTGTGTATTATTTTGTATAAATGCATTTTTGTTAAAACGTATTTTTTATTCGAATTTTATAGTGTTAAACATACATTTAAATTACTATAAATGTTTAAAAAAGTAAAAATAACAATTCATATTACGTCTCACAAAATCGACCTTACATTTTTAAAAAAAATTCAAAATAAATAAAGAAGTGCAATTATAATTTTGCAATTTAAGTATTCTCAAGAAAATTGCGATATTAAATATTGTATTATTTGTGATTTTTCTTGTAGAGCTGACGGAAAGTACAATGTTATTGCTATCACAAATAGCAATAGAAATACATTTAATATCAAAAATAGTTCTATCTGTTCAATACAGACAAAATATAGTTCCTATTTAACATGCATACAGTTTTAAAGTATTTGTACTGTTTATGTATATTTGAATAAAAGTCATGTTGTACCTCAAAGTAGTTAGTCATTTTTTCTATGAAATCAGATATACTTTGATCTTATCTGTTAAGGAGGCTTCTTCTATATGGCATTGACAGCGTTTTGGCCTTGCTCTTGCACGCGGTAATAAAAGACCAGCCCTGGCAAGTTATGAGAAGTTTCAACATTGAAGAAGGGCTTGTAAAGGTGATCGAAGAACTCGATTTACGGACACTTCGACCCCGGACGATTCGAATCCGGACAATTCGACCCTTTCCTTGACCCTTTCCTTTCCTAGGCGTTAAATGGTGTTATTTATTCTTTGTTATTCTTTTTTAGTATTTTATTTATGTTTTAAATATATTTTTGGTATAAAAATAAATATTTTAACACTAGTTTGTGCTGCGGCGCATCCTTTTACGATGAATTCAATAAGACTGGATAAGATATAACAGGTAAGACAAGGAAACATTTTTATTTTTTTTCGCAAATCAAATCACAATAGCAACTGCCATTTAAAGTTCAACGCAAAAAACAACAAAGAATATAAAATTATTACAATGATATAACTTATATCATATAAGTACAATTTTTAAAGGTAAATATTGAATTGAAAGTATTGAATGATTGACTACCTTCAACGTACTAGTCAATGACAAAGAAGTGTAAAACGATAGCTAACACTCAGCCTATCCCAGTTTCCAAGGTTCCTGTTTAACTATAAAGTTTATAGTATAAACTAATAATTACAAATTCAACTTAAAATTATACATTTTTAAAGTAAAATTTGTATTTTAACGTTGAATTATTATATCAGGTATAACAATGAAAATAATTTAGTGACATGAGTAAATAAAATAATTACTAGTTAGCAGTTACTAGTTACTAGTAAGTTGTGACATGGTACTCAGCAGTATTTGTTACTTTTAATTTTTGTTGTTTGTTTCTTCCATTTTTAAGTTTCTACAACTTAAGTGTTCGTCACAACCAACTTCTGTTTCAAGAACAATAACATCAAAAGTTTGTTTGGCGACAAGTGAGAACGCTTATCATCAATTATCTTCCCCGCTATGCTGAATGCTTTCTCAGTATCCATTCTTATTAAATGTTCTGATTTCTGGTTATTGTTTTTGTTTTAATTTTTATTTATGTTTATAAACTTATTAATATTAATTTCATTTCATTTCAAAAGTTATTTACTACATTGATACCCGGATACTATCCGGATCTGCCATAAGTATTTTCCGAATCCGGATAGTGGCCGAAATCCCGATATTCGGACCTGATAATCGGCATGCCGGATATCCGGCTGTCCCCTAGTTTGTATATATGTATGCATGTATGTATGTATGTATGTATGCATGTATGTGTATTTGTATGTAAGTATGTATGTGAGTATTTCATGTTTTTGTATGAATGTATAGCTTTATTATTATGATTCAATTCCAAACAATATTTCGTGACGTTATTGATTTTAGAATAACCTAACACTGTAGCAAAATTGTGCTACGAAAATTATGTTGCATTTGATAATTATTTAATAACGCTATTTTCGTAACAATTTTATGATTGTCCGCTTTGCTTTCCTTTGAACGTTAGTCGCATCATCGGGTTTAAATGTTAAATATTCACAATGGTGAAGAGACGGAGCGGCGGTTTCATTGAACTAAAATTGTAATCTCAGTGAGACATCTGTTCACAAACCTTAAATATGTACAGTTAGTACATGCTTACGGGGAATTTGTGAAGTTCTAAATTCTTTGATTTTCAAAATAGCTGTAATTGGAATTATCAAATTATATTATTATAGAAAACATAAGTATAGGGCTATTACCACTGAATTCTTAGGCCTACCATTACTGTAGTATATAGTGTCTATCGACCAACGGTGGACAAACGGCGGCTTGAGAACCACATATGGCTCTCCTATGTTCGCATTGCGTGTCGCATTAAAGTTATGAAAAATGTGTTTAAAGGATAACTGGGAAATTTGCAAACTAGATTTAATGACTCATTGTGATTCAATGCAGTTCTCAAAAAATTTTACAAAAATGTTTAATGGCTCTTATTGCCTACAGGTCTAGTCATCCCTGCAATAGACTAAACTGTGACGTTATACATTGGCAATATGTTATTTTAATTAAAGATTAATTTGCAAACATGTATATGGTAATCAAATTGTAAAACTAAAATAGATAGAATACACGTATATTGCCAGTGACAGTGCTACTCTTTACTACAACAAATACAGGTCATACTTATAGTCAAAGTTAATTTGGTTCCATAAACTGTGACTTAAATTAAACCTTCATTAGACCTATCTAGTGTTTAAACTAGGCGTAGAAACTTACATTTACCATTTGTTTTAAAGAAGGTTTATATCAAAAGGTATTTGTTTCACTCACTCATAACTAATTTTCCATAATAGCTAGAAACATGAAAATTCGGTAAATTAGTTTTGAAAAATCCCGCGATGGTAAAGGGGGGAATTTTTTTTTAATTTACGACTCACTGGGATGCTGGTGACCGCAATGACAGTTTATTTTTCTTAATATGAACTATATACACATTTTATAAAACTTTGACTACTGTAAATCGATGTATCTTGACCAAACTAGGTAAAAAAAAACTTAATGGTCCACATTAAACTCATAATTTCCATTCCTTCGGAGCATTCTCGTTTTCTTAAATTTTAGAGACATTTTCCGTATTTTATTTTACACGATCTTTACAAATATATCATCATGATCGAGATGAACTCAACAGTTGCTTTGATCTTAACATCATACACCGATTGGATAGGGGGCCAAAATTGTAGGTTTTGTTTTTCTTATTCAAGCTGTATAAATATAATTTTATTGATCGGATTGCCATGAAACTTTAGACGGTTACTGAATGCGCTTCTAAAAATTTTTTTTAAAAATGGTTTCTGGCATAATTGTTTTTACAATATAAAGATATTCGGGGGCCAAAAATTTAAATTTTTTATCATGAGCTATATAAAAAAGTAATTGAAAGGATTTTTACTAATACTGACAAACAAATACATCCATCATGATACGGATTGAAATAAACAGTTGTTTTGAACTTTACATCTTAGATCAATTGGGCCCATGCGGTTAAAGATGTTAAGTTCAAACTAACTGTTTATTTCAATCTGTATCACGATGGATGTATTTGTCAGATATGTTAAAATATTAATATGTAAAACTATTGATTGATAGATTTTCTTGTGAAGTGTTGGAACGATATATTAAGGAATAGCTACTTTCAAAGAAAGAGTGGCCTCTACGCTGCTCGGACCACGAGTAAGGCAAGTGGACTTGACCTCAGCCCAAAACCAACAACCCCTGGCAGGCAATGCTGAAGTCCGGTTAGATGTTAGCTGCTAGTCAAATAGTGTTTCAGTCGCTGCACGGCTCTTAGGCAGAGCATCAGATACAATGCCAAAGATAAAAACCAAAGTACAAGTTGAGGGTTGGGTTATCTGAAGCAACTCTTTCGTCCCCCTCACTAGCTAATGCCAGTAAGCGGTACAGGTTAAGGGCCAGGAGCACCAGTAGATTTGCAAAAGTTGCCGATAAGAACATAACTCTGTGGATATCTTCCAATAGGGGTAACGCCATATATAGGCCATTGAAGATCCCCGCCAAGCGGAAGATCTGAACCATAGAGACAGTATGCTGACCCAGTTTTGCATCGAGGTAGTAGCGAGTCTAATTATAAAATTCGTCCCAACTCTGTGTGGTCACCTTTAGTGCGAAGCATCTTCAACCATATCCTGGATGCCCAGGCTTCCGCTTCAGAAACGACCGTTCCTTGGAGGGGCTTCCAGAGTGGCTGGGAGGGTTTTCCGAGAAGACCCAATAAGAACACTAGGCTCGGGGCTGCTGACTTCCTTTCACTTTCAGGTTCCTTTTGTTCCTAGAATGCTCTTTTGGCGGATAATTGTGTTTTCCTGTTGTGTCGGTCTGTTTCCGATTGATTAAAATCTTGAAATGTGTAAAGACATAGAACTTATTATTTTTTTGGTGTTGATTTTGCTCTAAAGTTTTTTTCAGTCTTCCTTGTTTCCCTTTGCCCTCCGATAGCTATGTGATTCTCCATCGAGGTACTCTCGTGCATGGCCTCTGAATGACCATCTTCTTTAACATTTTTTTTTAAATGGATGTTTGATTTTATGCTAAATATTCCTGCACAGACTTTTTCCTTACTGCTGAAGCTGACTTGAAATTGGAAAATCCTATGAGTAAGATGTTTCAAGGGAAATTTTGTATTCAACATCGTTGCGTTTTCGGGATATTGGCTTTGTATAACGCCGACATTGTAGACCTTCAGTTTTGGTAACCTGCAGATTGTCTTCGAGTTCGAGATTTTAAAAACTTTGTTAAAGGCTTTGGATCTATGGCAATATTTATATTAAATCTTTTTATATCTCTCTGTTTGTCGTGGTCTCACACGTCTACGGAAAAATCATGTTAAAAATGACCCACTTACCATTATGCTATCCGGCTGAAATTTTGCACATAGTCTTGTGCCACCTAACAATGCATAGAATTCAAATTTCAGATCGATCTAACGTACTGTAATTAAATTAATCAATTTTTAGTTTATCTCAATGTATCTCTATGTAGCAAGTGTAGCAAGTGTAGCCGCTTAGCATAGTTTACCTCCGCGGGTTACTGGAATCATAGAGGTCTGTCGCGTATTATATTGAACATAATCAATACTTTTAGTTATGTCTCATATATAAAAGTTTTATAGTCAAAAACTTTGTTTTAAAGGTTTTTTTATATTCCTGTTGTTGGGTCTACTGAGGATGACATTTTAATTCCTATGTATTTGTAGCTGGAGACTTTTTCAAGACCGTGTTTATTTGTAAAAATGTTTTCTTTGGTACCCTTAGGGTCATTACTTTTAGTCTCTTCTTTGTTATTCAACTGATCCATTTAGGGAAATATGAGTTTACAGTGTTCACTTTGGTCTGTCTATCTTAGTGTGAAAAACTAATTCCTGTTATGTGATCTGCTAAGTCCAGTCCTCTAGCACTTTATTTCTGACCAGTGTTATTGAATTCCACATTGTGTGTGTGTTTTTTTTTAAATTGTGGTCCATGGCCCTGTCAATTTTAATGCGAAACAACATTGAAAATAAGACTAATTATTGCTTGACTCCCATCTTGACTGGGAATCAATCAGTCAACCATAATTGTTTATATAAAGCTATAGCCTTCTCTGAATAAGCCATTCTGAATTTCAATTTCAAGTTCCAATGTGTAATCTGAATGTGTAGTGTTTATTGAAGCCTTGCGGCATGTGTTATGTGTTCTGATGCTCGACACGATTAGGTGCTCCTGATGGTACCTCATTTTAGTGTTTATACCGAGCGTATTGTATACAGTATTACATACCCCGCACCCATAGTGAGTCTTGTGTAATAAGACTTTTTACAAACATCTTCAAACAAGCTAATGGCATAGATTTGGCATTTAGATGCCTATATATGTTACATATCAATAAAGCCGATTTTTCATCTTGAGTTTATTGTTTCTAGTATCGAAATATCAGGTACCCAAAACATGTTTTATGCACCTGGCAACAGACAGAATAAGCAATACGTGACATTCTCTTTTGTGGTCGACTTAAACTCTGATGACCAGTATGTTTTTTTTTACTAGCAAGCCTTATCCAGCGAGCATCGCTGTAACGATTATATTCCAAGTTTTTATTACTGACTTATCCTAATTCCAGACAAACGTGGTACATTCAATTCACATTTTAGCCGATTGTGCAGTGTATAAACGTTTCATAGTTTTAATAATTTGATTTCAGTTTGTATTTTGTATTTAATTTGTGTAAATTTATTTTAATATACTTAATGCTAATAATGTGTGAAGCACAAGTAAACAATACTTTTTCTCACATTATTGTAAATTATATTTTTTAATGTTTCTAATAAAAATGAAAGCTTCATTTTTCCAATTTAAATTTTATAATAAATAAAACATGTAAAAACGCAGTTTTTGGCTATAAATCTTTTATTTACGAGGCATAACTAAAATTATGTTCATTATATTACGCAACGCACACCACTCCAATAATCAAAATGTTAGTTAAGTCTTATAAATAAAGGATGCATAGGAATACAAATACAACAGTCTACTTGCTAAATTTTATCTATATTTGATCAAGGGGGAAAGGCTTATCTATCTATATATATAATTCTCTTCGTGGTCGGACCCTGCGAGACAAGCTGCAAGTATGTTCAACAAATACTAATTTTATAAAGCAGCGCACCAAATTGCTCCACCAATGCATCAAAAGGTGTGCAAATTAAATATGCACTGTAAAAAAAATATATGACGTCATTGTTTTCGCTGATATTTTAATTTTGTAAAAAGGGAACAATGTAAAAAGTTATAAAATACTTTGTGTACATTTCAGAAAGTTTAATATTTCGTATTAATCAAACAAGGACAAGTTAGTTGGGATTTTGAAAAAGGTGTGCGCCGTAGGCGCCCTTAAAAAGTGCATTTTTTCAAAATAAATAGATTTCAGCTGAACACTTCCGTAATTTTTTACGGGTGATATGCCGCGGGTCTCTCCAGAGTTCCTTCTTTTCATTCACTCACAGTCGTTTGCCCAAACCCACCCCATTTTGACAAAGGCGTCTTTCAGGAAGTCTTCACCCGTCACTAAATCATTAGCTGCGTATGCTACGCCGCGGGTCAGCTAGTATAAACATGTTTAATATAATGTGCAGCTTGCAACATATTAGCAATTCCTAGCATTTACATTTACAGATCTGGAAAATATTTTTTTAAAGTATCGTCAATATAATACGCACCGCACCGCGCGAGAGGAAAGTATTAAAAGGTTGTTCAATATAATAAGCACGGTGACACTCTAGCACAACAATTAATATGCTACATATAGACCAATACGGATAATCTAAAAATTCATTAATTTTATTAAAGTACAGTCAATCAATGTGAAATTTTTATCGTCGGCACAAGTCTGCCTGCAAAATTTCTGCTCGTTAGCATACGGACAAGTTTGTTAAAAATTGATCCAAAGTTTTTTCGGCAAACACGATTAAATATAAAGGATTTAAACAACCGCACGTTTTTAAATGTGTTTGTATCGGTGCTCTAAAGTGCAGTGCTGACGTGCAATAACATTTTTTTACACATCATGTAAAATTGTAATGTAGTTAGATGTTCATGTTTCTAACAGACCAAAAATATCTTATTGGTAAATCCATATCGTTTTGACTGATTTTATATTATTTAATTTGATTTTGATAACATATATTAATGTAAAGTTCTACTTATTTCATGAATAACTACTAAAAAATTGAAACGCAAACACAAATACACGTCTTAACACACACACGAATACTCAAATTAAAAAAAAATCTCTTAACAGTTGGTCGTAGGGGGTCCTAATGTTTCTTTTAGAACGTACTAATGGCTTCGTAGACCTTGGTAGACGCCCCATCTCACTTGCAGGTCAGCTGAGGACTTTCTTAGAGCTAGTCATTCATCATTTTATTGTGGTCTTAATGTGGGCTAGATCCAAAGCCACTCAGTTTGGGAGGCGAGCACACTAATGACTTCGCTATTTGGCCGCCACATTTGAATAAGCTAAAAAAATACTATTCACTGAGACAGCACCCATTTCGCTTTGGGTAAGTCCAATAAGAGTATAAAGTAGTTTGTACTTTGGGTCGCCCTCTTCTACGTAAATTTTAGCGATATCAGTTGCTTCACGAAAGTAAGATAGGGAATAACGAATAGAAATTATTTTCTTCTTCTTCATTAAAAACTATAAGTTCTGTCGTCAGAATAAAATGCAAGATTAATTTTTTATGATGCTCATTGGTTTGAATTTTCTGCTTCAATAACACATTAATACTTCTGTGCGATTATTTTTTTGTTGCTAATTTCCTACGTGAATCATAACATGAAATAC
This sequence comes from Ampullaceana balthica, assembly GCA_944989445.1. Classification (NCBI taxonomy): domain Eukaryota; kingdom Metazoa; phylum Mollusca; class Gastropoda; family Lymnaeidae; genus Ampullaceana; species Ampullaceana balthica. Next base: position 49,458 of record CALYLW010002168.1, on the reverse strand, counting down.
TTTTAAAATATACTGCTTATAAATTAATCATTTATTTAAATTTATATCATCATCGTCTGTTGTCCAATCTGGGACATAGGCCACAAAAAAAGGCTCTCCAGGCATCTCGGTCCGACATGATCTTGTTTTCATTTGATTCATTGTATACGATATGTAGGATAATTCTTGCAATTCATTGACATTCTATCGACAACTATAGAGATCAAAGCAAGTTTATTTTAAAATTAAATAGGAAGAACTTTATTGCAGTATCGAAAAATAACGATATGTATATTGATCCCCATTGTCTGTATGGATGTATGCTGACGTGCAATAACATTTTAAACAATATCATATCCTATATAATAAAAGGCTAAGTTCTGTCCGTTCATCTATAGCGATTATTCCCTCAAAAACACATGACTCCTACAGCCAATCATATTGAACACATTTACGGGGATGTTTAAAACGAGTCATTTCTGGTGCAGTATTTCTTCCAAGACTTTATTTTGAGTTATGAGCGTTGTGATTTATAGTCAAAAGCTGTTTTACGAGTTATTTATTTTAACTATAATGAATAGTATTTTTGACGTGATGCACATGTATGCCGGTCGAGACGGCTGTTCGAGGGGAGTTACAACATGCCACTGAACGGTGGCGGAACGTCCTTGGACGGGCTTTGTTGCGCGTATTAAAATAAAATAAACTTAAAATATAATGAGACGTTCCTTTTTCAAACAGGCACAAAAATTCCTATTGGTAAATCCTAATAGTTTTAAATGTTTTTGTATTATTCATGATTATTTTGATAATGAACATTTAGTAACGTTAAATTTTTTGTTATCCAAAACAACTTATTTCATAAATAACTACTAACAATTATCTACATGCAAACTAAAAACACACTAACATACATACACACACACTCCTACACCGATCGAAACACACATTTAAATAAATTAAAAAATATAAAAGTTAACTCTAAATCCTTATATATATACACAATCACAATACACAATTTGTTAAGTGTAAGCACAATACATAAATATGTGTATTTTGTACTTCGGGATTCCATTTTCCACGTAAATTTCAGAGATGCAATAAACGCTTCAATCAAGTAAGCGAGTTACGAACATTAACTCTCTCAAGATGTAAATACAATTTCAAAAAAAAATAGAATTAAAAAAAAGAAATAAACGAACAAACATCACCATTAAAAAGAAACAACAAAGGAGAAAAATAATGTCATCTTATAAAGATTTTTTTTAAAAATGATGGTCTGTGGAAAGTTTATATAGACTTTACCACATGTTCAGAGTTATCTACATACTTAACCACATGTTCAGAGTTATCTACATACTTAACCACATATTCCGAGTTACCTACATACTTAAACACAGGTTTATAGTTATCTACATACTTAACCACTTGTTCAGAGTTATCAACAGACTTTACAACATGTTCAGGGTTAGCTACATACGTTATCGGATGTTAAGAGTTTTCTACAATTTTTATCACAAGTATATACAACTAGCCTATCCACAGCGTATAATACGCCGCATAATTGCTAATTGATGAGTGAAGACTTCATAAAAGACACAGTTGTCCAAATGGGGAGATTTTGAAGAGCAACTGTGATTGCGTCAAAAGATGGAACTCTGGAGATACTTAAATGACTGAAGACGGGTTTTGGTAAATACGGGCATATCCTTTTGAAATGCCTTCTCTGTGGCTTATTAATTGTCATTGCAAAGGCCAATCTAGTAGGAAATTGTCTTCGTGTAAAAGTAAATGGTAAATTTGAGTCCAATTGTGTGAGGGAAATCCGGGGAATAAGGACAGTTTGTGCGGTAGCTGATGCAAGAGTTTGACAATCTAGCACATTGCGGTAATTGTTGGTAAATGTCAGTCTGGTGCCATTACAGATACCTCTTTCTTGCATGAGGTTTCTGAGAAGCATTACACGTGAACCAATTTTAATTTTGAGTTGATGCGGTGGCATGCCAGTTGGAGGAAGGCTGTTAAGTAAATCTTTGGGGGAATGACAGTTGATCTGCGAGATATTCTGTCATGACGCAGTAAACACTAATGAATGTTGCTTCATCGTTAGGGATACGTTTCAAGACTTCTTCATTTAGATATAGGGAGTCTACTTTTTTGACGCTTAATATATCTCGCGCACTGAGTTGTTCCGGAGTGACAGTTGAGAAGTCGATGTCACTATATAATTGTTTAACGGGATTAGAATTATCAAGAAAACATTCTAAAGGTAATGTAATACATGTTAAATTTTTCCGTCTCCTGATTCAAGGAGCAGTTTGGCGAAATCTTGTTCGTGAGGAAGAGCTCTCGTATTTGTTGTCAGTGTAAGGACATGCATGTTACGCCACAAAAGATGTGTGTTAATGCAACTGGCGACAGTAAGTGCTCGGGAGCCACGCATTATGATAGTTAAGATTTTTCGGAAATCCCCACCCAATAGTATTGTTTTGCCTCCGAATGGCTGCGTGTCAACTGTGAGATTACGTAATAACTTATCAACTGCTTGGAATGCGTATGTATGTGTCATTGGTCCTCGTCCCATATTATCACTTTAAATTTAAGAAGATGTTGAGAGTGGAGTGACGTAGGTTTGATGTTGCATGTGGAAGTCGTGGTCAGTCGTGTGCAGTAGGTCAACCTGGTAAGAATGTTGCAGCTGTTCCTGTTGATGATACCGTTGTAGGTATGTGTCCCCTATCTCGATGGTACGAATTAGGGTTTTGTAGACGAACGTTTTGACTGTTCCTGCAGGACCATCTAAGAAGAAGCATGTTTGTCGCGGATGGGAATGGCTGTATGCAGCGTTTAAAAGTGTGTCAACTGCGTGTTTTAGTTCTGTGTTGAGTTTTTGTAGTGTTCTATAGCGAGGGACAATTCAGCATGAACGTCGAAGATGGTCGATGAATGAGGCCATGGAAAAATGTCATTGGCGGGTAGTTGTATTTTTTGGAGATTCAGGCCATGGGGTTGCAGCATATCATTAATTTCCGCGTGAGCATACATGTAAGCGGTGTGTATCCAATGTTTACTGAGAATGTCCTCAGAAAGGGGCACCTTATGTGTCCTAAAGTCCTGTGAAATGTCCTCTGGTTCGCCGAAGACACGGACGGAAATGAAAAGTTGTCGCAAGAAGAATGACATTTTAATCTTGGATGTCTCTGTAAGAGTATATTGACATATCTTGTCATATTTAAGAAGACCTAATTTTTGGCATGCTTCTTTGAAAGTGTTACATTCGTTGCCATTGAAAATTTTCAGATGGTGAAAACTTGTGACGCATACACGACGGGTAAGGATAAGTCGGAGGAAATAACGTTAACTGATGCAACATTCATTCTACCGATCACTTTTACATCTCCTCTGATTCTCTTTATCAATTCCCCAGGGGATTATTGAAATGTTTAATGTTGGGGAACATCCGTATAATGTAACTTCGCAGCTTCTTTATCTGTCTTGTTTAGTTCAAATCATACTAAATGCATGTTATTTTTGTTGGCTTGTCTTTGTAGCGCTTATTCTTCACGACCCTCCCGAAAGAAGATGATTAGTTGTTCTGGCAAGTGAACTGGTAATTGTTTAAAATTGTGAGATTTTTTAGGAAAGGCTTTACTCGTTCAAACGCAACACAGCCTCAGCAGCACTCACGTACCTACCTTCCAGGAAATTATGTATTTCTATATGTTGGAAAGCACCTTCGCCAGTCTCCTTGTGTAGGGCAATAGATGCAGCGGTGTGTTCTTTGTAGACATATTTATATAGCTACTTGATATATTGAACGGACGCGCAAATTTCAACATTAATATTAGCATTACACGTTTGAGAAAGCCAGGGATTGTAATGAACTATCCAATGGTAGTCGAATTGCCACCAATGGCAGTTCTCCCTTGTCTTCGGTGTTATTCGGGATATCGTTGGGTGTTTTCTTGAGTTTAAGGTTGAAGTCCTTTGGCAAAGTGTTGATACATGTTCCGTCTTTCATGCAAGGCGAGTAAACGTTGAGCGTTCGTAAAGACCATGCACCATACGTTTTGTGACAATTTGAAAATGTCTAGGGTTAATTTCGGGATTCGGAAGCTCAGCGCAGACATATTTGTGTATATCATCTTTAATCCTTATTTTTTTTATTGCGAATCAAGTGTAATTAACGTATGGCAATAAGACAATCCTCATTTTTGAAACGCAATAACGAAGATGTAAGCGATAACATTGCCGAATATATTCCTATTCAGACTATCGGCTAGGCAATCTTGCAGTTTGATATGAAAGACGCGAACAACGATGTTAGGTCTGTGTTCTGGTCGCTCATGATGGGAAATTGCATTAGAGATTTCCGGCCAAATAGGATTGCAGGCTAAGGTTAGAAATAAGTAATTCATTTAACATTTCATTCATTAGACAGCCGCAATGGTCTGTTCCGTATACTGGAAAAAATAGGATGTCCACCGCTGCTTCTAAATATCATCGGGTCTTTCCACACCAACATGCACAGCACAGAGCTCTTCGATGGTGCCACCTCTAAACCCTTAACAGTTTGTAGTGGAGTCAAACAGCCACGTACTGCTGCGTTCTGCCACCAACACGTGTTGGTATCGTCTTCTCAGTGCTACCGCAACATGCTTTCGAGGACTTTTCTGAGGGTGTGAACATTGATACCAGGGTGGATGGAGGGCTATATAACATCAGCCGTTTCCATGCGTAGAGCAAAGTGGAAACTGTGATAATCAGAGAGTTGCTCTTCACGGGTGACACAGATTTCACCTCACATACAGAGGTAGGACTCCAACAGCTGGTCAATAAATTCTCAGAGGCTTGCAAGGAATTCGATCTAACGATAAGCCTTAAAAAGACCAACATTATGAGACAAGGCACAGACTGCCTCCCAGCAATCTCCAATGAGGGAAACACCTTGGATTTTACCTAACTTGGCAGCAGGATCACAAGAACACTCTCGATGGAAAAGGAAATATAATCCAGAATCGGAAAAGGCCGCATAGTTAATTGCAAGGCTAAATAACAGATAGTGTAACAAATGAGCATTCCCACTGATAGGACGAAAATCACTGTGTAAGAGGCCTGCGTTCTCAGCACACGCCTTTATGTCAGCGAGTGCTGGACGATCTATGCGTAGCAAAAACAAAATAGCTTAACAGTTTCACCTTGCAATGCTTTCATAGCATCCCACACGTCAGTGGCAGGATGAAATCACAAATTTGGAGGTACAAAGGAGGAGCCATATGCTGAGTATGCACTCAACCCCGAGTGAAAGGCGCCTGCGGTTGTTTGGGCCATGTTCACAGGTTGGGCTTGGAGCGAATTCCAATAGCCCTGCTTTATGGTGAGCTGGCAACTGGTGAGAGGAAAAGAGGTCCCCCCTATCTGCGCTACAAGGACGTCTGCAAGAAATACATGTCGTTGACACGCATCGATCACAATATGTGGGAGTCCATTGCGGAGGAGCAAACACTGTGGCGAACAAAAGTTCGTAAGAGCATTCAAGTTGCGGAAGCCAACCTCACCGCCAGGAGTGAAGAGAAAGGAGCCGGGAGAAAGAGGAAGGGGGTAGATGGAAACATGAATCAATGCCATCGTCCCCAGAGGACGGACGGATGCTTTAGAATACTATATTTTAGGATACTTTTTACGGAAAAATAGGTAAAATTTGTTGTTTCCTGACGACTACTTCTTTAAAAAAAATATTTATTGAAAGCGATTTAAGATGTCCATTGAGATTTATTTAACTTACAATAAAGAATAGAAGAACAAAACCCCAAGTAATAAAAGAGCAATTGGCAATAAATTTTAACCTGGACATAAAAACAAAGAAATCTAAAACAACTATAGAAACATGAATATAAACTTTTTTCTTATACTATGTGAAAGAACAAACTTAATAATTTTCGTTTTATCTGTCATTGAAATCGGGTGTAAAATAATACTAGATACGACCCGCAGTATGGCATACGCAGCATACCTGCTCATCATAAATAGTACAAAGAACGGGCAGTGAGAGTACGAAAACAAACAGCAGAACGAAGTAATGAAAACAAAGCAAGTAAACATGTAGACATGCGCAATGCTGTTATTGTTATTCCTCCCCCTTAACCACCCTCTTCTACTATCCCTTGCCAACCATAAATTGTGATTGGCTGAACCTAGCGAGGGTTAGTCTCGTTCGCAAAAAAAGGTGAATCAATGGGCAGAAATAAACATTTAAAAAAAAATAGGTTATTGCTGTGGCTTGAACCAAGGACTTTCCGCGTGCATGGCGGACGTGATATCTACTACACTACGAATAACACGTAATTCTGGGAAGAAACAAAGCAAGTGAACGCAACAAGCATTGTTGCCCTTCCCCCACACTTTTAAAAAAATCCTTTATATTAAGCTCCTCTAGTGATGGTGGTTCGTCAAGCTGATCTAAAACTGGTTGATATGGCATCTTCTCTAAAGCAGTCAGATAATACTATAATTCTATGTTGCATAGAATTATAGGTAGTACTCAGTCGAGGGCTGCAACTGTTTTTCATGTTCTGTGATAATTTCACCTGACTTTGACATGAGTGGAGCTGACTTGGAGATTGTGAGTCCAGTGGCCTTTTATGCATTCGTACATTTTTTATATCTCCCCGATTGTCAGCAGATTGAAGGCCTTTATAGAGGTTAACCCAATATGCGCCGTGCTGCCTTGGTCTTTCTGATGACAGTCCTTGCAAGATAAAAGTGTAGTTTGCCTCGATTATTCTGCCGTTGTCAATCAGCCGTGTCTCCTGCAGTCAAGCAATATCGAAGCCGTATATGGAAAAATCCATGTCGAAGACCGCGGTCTACCTCATATCTTCTGTACATGAAGAGTCAGAGTTAATATCAGGGCACAGAGTACGGACATTCCAGCTTGTTAAGCGAAATGCTGGAAACTTATTTCTTATTCTTTTAACTGGTGCTTGGGTTTTTGCTCTCTTGTTGAGTTGATCACTATGATCTCCATGCAACAAATGGGGCAGGGGAGGCAAGGCGAAACATCACCTTACTGGCTGGGGTCTGGCCAGATTAAGGTGTTGGTAGATGGTCAGTGTAACATGGTGATCTCTCCCAAAGTCTGGAACGACCCCTGGAGCAAAGCTCTACATTAATTGAGCAATGGCTTATAACCGGTAACTGCTTTACACGTATTGTTCCTACGCCTTGCAGCGAAGCTGGAGTGACTAATCCGGGTTTGGGAAGAGAAGGCTACGATAGTCTAGGCAGAGCTTTGAAGAAGACCAGCTTTTGTCCTGGCAGCAGGCTCTCTCTCTACACGCAAATGTTGATTCCATGGGAACAGCATAGCTGATACAATAAGGGGCCATCTCCATCACAGGAGTTGCCACATATAATGTGCATTCACAATAAAACTGTCTCTATCACAGGAGTTGCCACATATATGGTGCATTCGCAATAAAACTGTCTCCATCACAGGAGTTGCCACATATATGGTGCATTCACAATAAAACTGTCTCCATCACAGGAGTTGCCACATATATGGTGCATTCACAATAAAACTGTCTCCATCACAGGAGTGGCCACATATATGGTGCATTCACAATAAAACTGTCTCCATCACAGGAGTTGCCACATATATGGTGCATTCACAATAAAACTGTCTCCATCACAGGAGTTGCCACATATATGATGCATTCACAATAAAACTGTCTCCATCACAGGAGTGGCCACATATATGGTGCATTCACAATAAAACTGTCTCCATCACAGGAGTTGCCACATATATGGTGCATTCGCAATAAAACTGTTCTCCATCACCTGATTTTCTGTTAGGGTTTACTCAGTCTCTCCACGAACAGGTGTAGCCGCGAGACAGCGTAGGGTTGAGATTGGAGTTTCTCTCTCCTAGATGAGCTACCTATAGTTTACGAGCCCAATCTGCTCGAAGCTACTGGTTTTAAGGCGCCAGTGGTCCGCTTTCACCCCTTCTCTTGTCAGTTGAAGCGTGATCCGACTGACTTGGTTACAAGTCATTAGAGAAATACAGGAGTTTGACTTCGGTTAGCATAGGGCTATTTTGATTAGCAAGCAATAGGGATGTTTCGAGAGGAATGGATGCTTTTTTCCCTATTCCCACCACCGGTATTAATCATATGGACGATAAGCTTGCAAAGATATCCATGAATTACCAATTTAGAACTATGAATATTCAAGAATGGTTACACAGGAAATCTTTGATGGATTAAAACGAAAAAGAACATTACCTTGTAGTGAATTAAATAATCAAATTAAGCGATCAGGCAGTATACTGATGTCACTATATCAAATTAGGAACTTAATGAAATTCAAAGTGAAACAGTGTTAAAGCTAGTCGTGGTATTTTTTGTTATTAACTACTAGATGTTTTGTAGAAGCCTAATCAGACATACATGTCTTCATTTCTCAAATTTTTTGTTTGTTGGACATTTTGACTACTGAGGGTTCAAACCTGCAAATTTGACCTAGTGATTTTCTTGTCTCCACGAAGTTTCCGACCCGGGCAATTCTACCACGGACTGTTCGATCATAACATTTTTCAACCGTGGATGGTTCGACCACCGACGAAATGAAAAAAATGTATTTCAAATATTGAAACCGAAATATAAAACTAGAGATTATTAGCATAAAACGATTCGAAAGACTGTGGATACTTCGGTTGGGTGGAGAGATCAGGAGAGATCTAGCGAGATCAGAGAATGGACGTTGGCTCGCACATGTTACAAGGGATAGAGTAGGTGACGACCACAGGGCATGTGTTGTCAAGAATTATGGAAAAGATAAATAATGGGAGTGGGGGCAGAGAGAATGTAGGTACATATATAAAGGACTATTTGACCATATGCCCTTTTTTGGTCCGATTACATGGAAAAGGGGGGGGGTCGAGTCCAAATTATCTGCTCAACATAACTTAATCAGAAAATTACGTATTTCCTAAAGTAGAAACGAAATCTACCTTGGAATACCACAATTATCACAAGCATGAATATGCATATAATGTTGACTTGTTGTTAGTGTATATACTTTTGGCCATCATCCAATCAGGGATAAAAAACGTTACAAGTTACTATTTCATTTTTTTTTACTAAGAATAAATTTAGTTACAATAAATAAATAAATAATAAAATAATAAGAGAAATCAAATTGACGATGTAGAAACGAAGGGTTCGAAACGTTTATGCTCGAAACTTCTTGTGATCGAAACGTTCAGTCGAATTGGCAGAGTCGAACATTTCCGCGGTCGAATCGTCCGGGGTCAAAACATCATGGAACCTTTAACATGTATACAGTCTCTACTCAATGTTATTAACTCAGAGGTAGGAAGGGATATGTGTTATGTCTCTTTGTTATAGGACTTTTGCCTTGCACAGAAAAATGACTGGATGAAATCAATTTCAATTTTGTATTCCTCAAAGTACAACTGGGCGTTCTTCATAGACATGGCGGATACATCATATACTAACACTGGTTTACAGTAACTCAGTGTACCTGACTAATACATTTACTGTGTCATGATTAAAGCTATCCTTATAACTCTCTAGTAACTTCACGTATATTTTAACTACTAAACATGTCTATAGCCCCGGTCCAACCGTCTTGGGCCTCGCTTTACTGACTGCTCTTTTCCGACTGCTGTCACAGCCAATATTTAATGGTATTATATTATTTGTGTCTTAAGAACAGAAATTGGACTAAATTTAGGAGTTAAACCTAGCCAGAGGCCAGCTTGAACCTTGCTGATGACTGAACTGTGACTTGACCCAACCCAATTTACAACGAAAACAATAAGTATGACTTGCAGTCGATCGTATCCAAACTAAACCGGACTTTTTCTTAACAAAGAGTCTCCAACGCAAATATGTAGAACCGAGACAGTTTTCTGATAATGACAAAACGCTATTTAATTTAGAAGTGCTTACAATTATAAAATTAAAATATTGAATTTGTTTAAGTCAAAAATGACTCATAATTATTTTTCTTTCTATTGACAACAGGATTTCACGCGATCGTTAAAACATATTACAAAGAATGAAATGCTAAACAGCAATACGTGTTTTACTCATTTATCTTCCAAGCCTAGAATTCAAATGTAATGTGGGTAAGGCATTCTGTTTACTTATTACAAAGTACAATAAGTAGTGACAAACAGAAGAAACAATACATGAATCAATAACTTATATGTCGAAAAATAAAATAGAAAACATAGGTTTTTTTAAATATATACATATCTATATATATATCTAATATATAAAGCTCAGTTGGTGTTTGTAAATTTGTATGTTTGTATGTTTCACTTTTCGACTTTCTGTTATACAGCCACTGAAAAACCAAATGACGGACGGGGACCAAATTTGGCAGGACGGTTCCTTTTACCCTGAAGATGGTTTTAAGTTAGTTTTTGCAATTGTCCCTTTTGCCCTAATGCCGTTAATTAAATACTCAGAAAATGCAGAGACAAAGAATGAAAACTGCAAACTCATTTCTATATTGAACATCTTTACGCGGACGTTCAAATTCCGTTCAAAGCGAGTTATTTTTTATGAATATTTTTTTCCCCTATACTTTATTTTTCAGCGGTGCGCATTCAAAAAATTTATATTGTCTATCTACGGTGCGCACATTTTCGTGTACGCTTCTTAATTTGAGCTGTGCAGTACAAAGAATTGTCAATTTCTTTACTGGTACTTTCTATATATTAGATAGACACGTAAACATATTTAATTACAACTGCCACACGATGCATTAGGTTTAATTGTTCACACGTTTAAATTTAATTGCAAATTTGTTTTAATTATTTTGTTCCATAACTCGACATTTAATAAAAACCTATTTATGTAATAACTGTGTCAATTTATTTTTTCAAGGCTTGATTTTTAGCGGTGCGCGTTCTAAAATCTTTTATCGCCTGATTACCGTGCGTACATTTTCCTGTACGCATCTTAAATTTAGCTGTGTCCTATTAATATAACATTTATATTTTGTTTGTCTTTTACATAAGCTATACACATATACAATTTAAACTTAGGCTACCGGACCTATTAACATTGTAGATTAAACTAAATATATATTCTATCTATATATTTATATATATATAATATATATATATATAATTTTTATATTTTTTGTTTACTTTAAGACGTTTTTACCCTTTTTGATTTTACATGATGTAGACACATATTAACACACATATTAACACACATATTAACACACATATAGATCTTGATCCAGTTTGCAATACTTGCAATATACGAGTAGAGGGATTTTGACATTTATATATTGCACCATTTAGGGCGTTAGGTCCTTTTATGTTTTTAGTGATATAAGCATTAGAGTTATTATTTCATTTAAGTGATCTGCGTGTTAACTCAATAATTTTTTTGAGTTCAATGGCAATAAACAAATTAAATTATAGCTAATTGTTGGGGCCGGGCCCCTTAATATTAAAAAAAAATATCAAGTCTAGAAAAATACCCACGCTTCAAGATAAATTAAGAAATCTTTTCATCTCATTAAAATTATTAAGCTGTGTACCTTTAATTAAATGTATTTCGAATTGTGTGGGTGAATTTAATGTGTAGGTTATGTATTGCTTAGCTCCCTCTAGTGTTCCTTGGTCATTGTGCAAAATAACAAACTAATGCGCTAAGTTGCACAGCATCCATTTCACGTGAAAATGTTACACCCCACAAACAAATATTTTATGTTATCCTCATCAATATTTACTTAGCAGGTATTCTAAACTGCTGCATGGTGTCGGTCAGATATCTGATTGGCCATGCAGCCGCGCAGCTCAAAGGGAATATTGGTTGAGACTGTACACGTGAAATTCAAACGATTTCTTGATTAATTTCACTCACGGTGAGAACACTCCAATAAAGTAAGGAAAGATTATAATTTTATTTTTATAAACGTTATACTAATCTAGGCTGATGGGAATATTCTGGTCTGGTTGGGTGATTTTCCCCGTGGTGTATAGTTTTACCCTGTCACAGAAACCACGCGTATAATCTGGACAATGTGTCAATCTGGTATGTTATAATAGATAGCGTTGGGAGAAAAAAGCATTAATTAAATTAAAAAATTAAAAAAACCATAATTAAAAAGTTGTTACTATAAATCCCTTACATATGAGACATAACTGAAAATATTAATTCTCTTTAATATAATGAAACATCGCGCCGCCACAAACTATCATAAACATCTACAGATCGGGAAAATATTATAAAAGTATTTTCCCAATAGTTCGCACCACGCGAAATATGTTCAATATAATATGCACCTCGTGAAAGAATAGCATAAACAATTACATGCCACATAGAGATACAACGAGATAAACTAGATATTGATTAATTTAATTATTTACATTGGATCGATCTGAAATGTGTATAGAATGCATTTTAAGGTGACAAAAGTCTATGTGCAAAATGTCAGCTCGATACAACTATGGGAAGTGGGTCATTTTTTTTCCAAGGGACGATGACAGACAGAGATACAGACAGACAGTCAAGACGGCGAAGTTTATATAAGTGATTTAAAAAAAATATTAAAAATTATTAAAAATTTTTTAAAAATTTAAAAAATCGAAATTTCCTAATAAAAGCGCACCCACAATTTAAGATGTAAATAACATGTTTTCCTTAAAGCCTCCTTTTTTTCAAAATGATTCCATACTGACATACAAAACAGACCGACAGACACACAAACACAACACCTACAAATACATGTATGTGAGCTCGTATGTGTGTATTCATGTATCGATGTATGTATGCATGTATATATGTATGCATGTATGTATGTATGCATATATTTATGTATTTATGTATGTATGTATTTATTTGTGCATTTTTGTATGTATGTGTGTATGTATGTATATATGTATGTATGTTTGTATGAAAGTATGTATGTGAGTATGTTTATATATGTCTGTATGGATGGATATACGAATTTATGTTTTTATGTTTGTATTAACTATGTTTATTAGTATGTTTATGTTTTTGTATGTATCTAGAAATGTATTATTATGATTAAAAAAAGAACAGTATTTACTAACATTATTTATTTTAAAATTATCTAACAGTATCAAAATATTTTTTTAAATATTTGTGTACCGAAAATTAAGTTGCATTTGATAATCCTATATAATAAAAGGCTATGTTCTGTTCGGTCATCGATAGCGATTGGTCCCTCAAACACATATGACTCTTACAGCCAAGCATATTGAACACGTTTTCGCGGACGTTCAAAACGAGATATTTTTTTGGTGCAGTATTTCTTCCATGACTTTATTTTGAGTTATGCGCGTTGGGATTTATAGTAAACTCTGTTTTTACTAGTTATTTATTTTAACTATAGTGAATAGTATTTTTGACGTGATGCACATGTATGCCGGTCGAGATGGCGGTTGGAGGGGAGTTACAACATGCCACCGAATGGTGGCGGAACGTCATTGGACGGGCTTTGTTGCTTGTTATTTAATATGCTATTAATTGGTAACAATTTAATATTTGTTCACTTAGCTTTCCTTTGAACGTGTGGCTCAACAATGGGTTTAAATCTTATATATTAACAACCGTGAAGAGACGAAACAGTGTTTTTCATTAAACTAAAATTCTAATCTCAATGAGACATCTGATCATAAACCTTAAACATGTATAGTTATTACAAGCTTACGTGCAACTTTAAGAAGGTCCAAAATCTTTGGGCTTCTAAATAGATTTAATTGAAATTATTTATATTATTAACAAAACATAAGTGTGGGGCTTTTCTATAGAACAACCATGGCCAAACGGCGGCTCGAGAACCACTAATAGCTCTCCTGTGTTCGTTTTGCGTGTCGCAGAAAATGTATGAAAAAAATTTGTTACAAGGATTAATGGGAAATTTCATAACTAGGTTTAATAATTCATGTTGATTCAATGCAGCTCTCTACATTTAAAAAAAATGCTAAATGGTCCTCATGTACTACAGGTCTAGCCATCCCTGCTGTAAAATAAACTGTGACATTATGTTTTAGGAAATATATTATTTTAATTAAATACTAGAATTTTATCACCCGTCAAAAATGACTGAAGTTTTCTAAATAAATATTCATCAGATTAAAAAATAACGTAATACAGAACTTTTAATTATTTTATTTATTTTTATTTGATTAATTTATTATCATATTGAACAATTTTATGCGGAACGTTTGAAAAGTGTTATTTTTGGTGCAGCACTATAAAACAAAATCGATCACAGCGCCACCTAACCGCATTACATCCATTCGCAGCGCCACCTAATAGCATTACATTACAACCATACAGACAACGGGAATTATGTATGTTGATATAAATGCTATTTTTGGTTACAATTTTATCGTTGTTCACTTAGCTTTCCTTTGAACGTGTGTCGCAACACTGGGTTTAAATGTTAAATACTTACAATGGTCAATAGACGGAAAGGCGGCTTCTTTAAAGTAAAATTGTAATCTCAATGAGACATCTGTTCGTAAACTTTAAACATGTACAGTTATTACATGCTTACGTGCAACTTTGTGAAATTACGAACTCTTTGAGTTACAAAATAGATTTAATTGTAATTATCGTTTTATGTTATTAAGAAACAATAAGTATAGGGCCATTACTACTGTATTTTAGGCCTACCATTACTATGTTATATAGTGTCTATAGAAAAACTCACGACAAACGGCGGCTCGAGAACCACATATGGATCTCCTGTGCTCACATTGCGTGTCGCAGAAAATATTTTATAAATATGTTGCTCGGATTACTGGGAAATTTCCGAACTAAGTTTAATGACTCATTGTGATTTAATGCAGCTCTCTACAATTTTTAAACGCTAAATGGCTCTCATTTACTACGTGCAACTTTGTGAAG